>CM035413.1:144578249-144673249 GCA_020310875.1 Ceratopteris richardii
TTAGGTGGAATTTGTCCTTCTCTCCTTCTTTCCCAAAAAACTGTCCATTCTCTTCTTCTTGCTACTGGGCAATAAGCTCGATTAATTTTCAACTGAAGGAGTGCTTCCTTCCAAGATTTTCCTCCATTCTTTATTTGCATCCAATCATCTATTCCTCCATTTTGGATTGGCTTTTTCAAACAATTCTTTGGTCACATTGATATCCTCTTCATACTCTAGATATTTATTTGGAGGTAACCCAACTCTTGCCAGCTGATAGTTTTTGATACTTTCCATAATCATGCACAGAGGTATGCCCAGTCCATCTGCAGCCCAATGATGTTGGTCAGGATTTATTCCTTTGTTTAGAGCAAACGTGACAATTTGATCTTCATATTCATCATGCATTTTTCGAATGAAATCCATTATAGACTCTCTATTTGTCAACAATTTCTGAACAAAATCCTCTGAATATTTTTCTTCTGGTCTTTTAATTTCTAATTCACTGCCATGTGGATTTCTGTCATCATTTCCCTCTTCATAATCTCCTGTATATGTAGTCTCTATTTGTGCTTCTTCCTGAGCTTGTGGCTTTCCCAATTTTTTCTATAGTTCTTCTATTGTCACCATCAAACATCTGTTCTAAGTTGCCCAAATCTCTCTTTCTTTTATCCATTAAATTCTTTCTTTTTCTAATTCTAATTGCCAATCACTTCTTTCTTTTTCCATATCCATATGCAACTTGTTATAACCTCTCATTGATGTAGCAGCATGTGTACTGGCTTGCTTCTCTAGTTCCTTGGCTTCTTTCAATTCTATTTCTAATCTCTTAATCTCCATGTGCAATTCTTCCTTTTCTTCCTCTGTCATTTGAGCAGTCTTGCTTTCATCCTTTAACTGACCTTCTTCCAATAATAGCCTGTTTATTTCCTCATTTGCTTTAGTCAAAATTTGATAAGAAGTCTGCAAGGTTCTATATCTTCCTTCAATTTTTCTCAGCTCCATTTCCAGTTTATTATTCTGCTCTGTTAGTTTTACACTCTTTTCTTCAAGATATTGAATTCTATTTTGTTTCTGTACTTCTAATTCCTCCAAAGCAATTATTCTATTTGTAAATTCCTCATTTTTCTCCTACACCCTCCTTAATTGTTTTGACATTTGTTCCTTTTCCCTTTTGTGCTCCTTAATGATCATACTACCTTTCTCAAATTCAGACTCTGCTACCATTCCTGAAATGATCATATTCCTGCTTGAAGGTCTGAAGCGGTCTATGTTGCTCATAATGATTTGGCAAGCAGATCTTATATTTTTGGTTATTCTTTCCAACCCAACTTCCATTTCCAGTTGTTTGACTTCTATTCGTTTATCTTATTTGCACTCATTCTCCTCTTCTTCTTCTTCATACTCTACGACCTTAGTCTTGTGTTCTTCATAGCTTTGATCAATTTCCAATGTTTCTTGGTCTGCAACATCTTCTTCAAGTTCCAATGTCTGATCACCCTGGTCTTCATGTCTTGATCCATCTTCAACTACCTTTACTTCTTCTACCTCATTACTCTCCAATTCTGGTTGTTCTTTTTCAGAGAACTGTGTTTCTTTCTCCTGTATCTCTTTTTCCTGAATTAGTGTTTCTTGAATTAATGTTGATTCGGTTTCCTCAGTGGATTTTATCAGATCATCACTAGTCTGCTTTTTTTGTTCCTCCTCCTGTTCATCTATGTCCATTAGGTCCAGCTCCTCCTCTTGTCCTTGATCTTTTGTGATTGTAATCTCCTCATTATTGTTCAAATCATAAAGTACATCCTCTATGCTTTGTTTGATTTCCTTTTCTATAACTCCTTCTTCTAATTCTTCAGCATTCTTCTTTTCCATTGTTTTCTTTATTTCCTGAATTTGGTATGCACCCTTCTATTTTATGGTTGAACTGCTTATCTGTACCCTTTTTTCTGCTTCTACTTTTCCTTCATCAAATTTAACATAAGTTTCTTGGGAAGGTTTGGTCCATATTGTCTTCAACCCTGAATGCACCAGCCCACAATTGAACTCCTTTCTTATTTCACTTTCTTCCTCTGCCATTATTGCCTTTCCTTTCATCATCCTTCTTTCTTCTTCAGGGCTGAGTGCGTTAACTACTTCTTCCTGAATTTGCTTCTCTTGAGGCTTCTCTCTCAACTCTTCATATGTTTTATGTTTCTCAGTGGTCTGTGTAACCACAATTGGAGTACTAGGTACTGAAAAATTCAAACTTTTTAATAAGAAATTTTCAATATCACTATCAAAATCTGAGGAAAATTGTGAGGATCTTGCTATGCCTTATTTTTCTACTTTTTCCTCTCCTGCAATAGTAAATTCCTTCTACTCTTCTCCTATTGTCACTTCTTCTGTCTCTTTTAAAGTTACAGATTCAACTACTGATTTTCCCTTCCCCTTCTTGGTCAACTTCTTCTTTTGTACTGGTTTCTTTTGAGCTTTCCTTTTAGCTACCACTGTGGTTCTGGTTTCTGGAGGTCCTTGCAGCTCTTTGAAGTATGCTAGCAGTTCTACTTCTTTCTTAACAAATACTTCCTCTGTCTCGGCTGCCATCATTTGATCATGAAGCTCTTCATAATGCTCTACTTCCTCTTGCACCCAATCTGTTGCCTTGCAAGAATAATCTTCCAGCATCTTTTGATATTGTGCCTCATATATTGCTCTTTTGTTATTACCTTGAGTCAGATAAGTATATAGCTGCTCTTTGCTTGTTTGAGGTGGATGAGGATCACTAGAAGATTGGACCTGTTTCTGAGCAGCTTCATGCTCCTCTTTGGTTGCTTCATCCTGCTCCAATTCAACCTTCCTTGGATCCAACCTCCTTTTCTTTACAGGGATTACTTCTTCTGAGATTACTTTCCTTTTCTTTCGTGACCCCCTCATGCTGGTTTGTCCTTCTACTTCTCTCACAGACATCTTCCTGGGAGGACTCTACGAGCTATTTTTCTCTTAAGGGTTTCTAATAGTTGCTTCAGAGTGTCGGGTTCTAAAATCTGCGCATCTGTTCTGACGGAACTAAGTGCAATTTCTTCAGTAAGCAAAATTTCGGCCTGGGTTTACGAAAAGGCCTCCTGTAAATAAAAATCATTGGATAATGCAGCGTCCCGGGATGTCTTCATTTCGGTGACTTTCTGCTGCATATCCGTCACTCGATCCTTCTGATTTCGCAATTGGGTGTCGAGTCGCTCGCATTGCTGGTTCTGAAATTCAATCGTTTTGGAATATGCATCTCGTTCTCTTCGAGCATCTGCCAGATCTTTTTGGTATTTTGCTTCCCTGGTTAATTGGCGTCTCAGCATTTTATTTACCTCATCCAAACATTCCTGGGCTCTTCGTAGCTCGTCTTGGACTTGTGCTGCTTCTCTCTGTTAGTTGTGATTCTTCTGGATGGTTTCCTGCAACTGGGCCTTCGTTTCTTCGACCAATTCTTCTAGGCATGAGCTGAGGTTTTCTTTTTCTTGGAGTGCGGTCTTTAATTCCCGGATTTCTTCATGTGCTGCGTGTAATAGCTGATCTTTGGCGGCAAGCTGCTCTAGTGCTGCATCCCTTTGCTGTATCAAGGCCTGTTGTTCTGAAAACTGTGCTTGGAGGTCTGCTAATTGTGTCTGTGATTGATGATTCTCCGCTTTTACGACGTCGACTTCTTCTTGGAGTGGGGTGATGTCGGCTTCCAGGAGGTCCACTTTGTGCTGTAGGTCTTGTCGAATGGTATTTGCGACCTCACTCATCTGTACCGGAAGTTGTTGTGAGAGGGTAATGAGCATTTGGCCCATGGCGGCCAGTTCAGAAAAGACCGGAACAGAGGAAAGAATGAGTGGGTGTTGTGGTGGTGTAGAGGTTTGGGTATGGATTTGGGGGGATGTCGGGGGTGAATAATTGGGGGAGGATGAAGAGGATTCAAAAATTGGCGGCGGGAAAGGGTTAACTGGTGGGGATTGACGATCAGGGGATGCAGGGTGAGTTACTTGTTCACCTGTAATGTGGGCGATGGTGGATTCGACGGCCTTCAGTAGGGTGTTGAGTGCGCTGTCGATCACTTGTTGTTCATCTTCTCGTCGTGCTGATGCTTCTTCGGTTGAGACTGATTCTGTTTCTGTGTGATTCCGCTGGTCGTGGTGGTCGGCCGATGATTCGTTGTGGATGGAATTGGCTGTGTCATGGAAGGTCTCTTCTTGTTCTTCATTTCGGGTGTCCTGATTCTTTCCGGCGGATCCTTGTGCTTTGCTTTCTGAGGAGCTGATCCGAATTCTCTTATTGCGGAAGAGTTGGTTGATCTCCTCATCTTCTTCTTCCTCGTTGTCGAGTGGTTGAACTGATTCTTCGAGTCTAAGCACGGGACCTTGGGGTGGTGGTTGTGCGGCAAGGATGGCTGGGAAAAGGAATGAGATGATATGGGGAAGGCGAGAGCGCGGGGTGGTACCCTTTTGGAGTTGCTTTACTATAGCTACACATTCTTTATGGATTCTAAGGAAAAAATACGAGGCGAAGTTTATGGGTTCTCGGGCAGCTAAATCTAAAGCGGAATAGAATGGGCGTGAGATGTCAAAGGTGCGCTTCTGTAGGTTGAGTATGGCGACTAAGAACTGCAGGGCGGATCGTTCGGGTTCGGGGCAGCAGAGAATGGCATATTCGTTGGACGAAGAGCGGGGGAATAGTTCGGTCATGCGGGCGGAGGGAATACTAGGGCCATTTTCACGGCCTTGCGGATTGAGGCGGTAGGCTTCAGCGAAGGCTTGGAAGGTGATGACTGTTCGCGAAGGGAGCGAGAGGAAGACCCATTGGCGTTCGGTGGCGGGGGACTGAGCAATGGTGGTGATGATTTGCGTGAAGAAAGGATGGGCTTCTACTGAGTGCCAAGGCAACTCAGCGAAGTTGGCCAATCCTCTGCAACGCAGGTATTCACCTACCTCTGTAGGGACACCATCGCGGAAGGCAGCATAGTTGGCTATCGCTTCCATGGCGTTTACTGAGACAGATAAGGAACACGGATGCAGAATGCACGAGGGCTCAGAAAACTAACATACAACACAATAGTTTTTTCGGCGTTGTCGACAGAGTTAAATAGAAACAATACGGTGGGGAGGAGAAAGGGGTTGGATATCATTGTGCTGTGCGGGAATAATGCGGGTTTTCATGCAGGCGTGCGTACTCGAGTGACTGGTAAGGGGGCGGCTGGTCACATAAAGATTGTACAAAACACGACTATTTATAAAAAGCAGAAAGAAGAGAAGACTAAACAAAACGCGGTTCATCGTCGAAAAAATTTAATGCGGGCTAGTGGCGTGATGATATGGCCGCAGCTTCGACCCATTAATTACTTTTGGGAGTGGATTTCCAGTCAACGTAGTCAACCGAAAAGTTTCCGGACCGACTTGCTCTGATATCTTAAAAGGGCCGAACCATTGTAGTTTGAACTTTCCTGCTGCTCTATCCGACTTTGCGTTATACAAGAGTACAAGCTGACCTACCGAAAAGATTGGAGTCTTCAAATATCGATCGTGTGTCTTGGCTTGCCTTAGTTGTACTTCGCGCATGGTTAAAAAGCTGAGCCATCGGTGCTCATCAAGTTCTCTGAGTGCGTCCATTCGTGCTGTCAGCAAATCTTCCGGTAGCATCTTTTGAGTGATTGCTACACGCAGACTTGGGATGACTATTTCCATGGGTGCTATTGCTTCTAAGCCATAAGCTAGTTTGAAAGGTGTCAAACCTGTTGTTACCTTATATGTAGTTCGATATGCCCATAATACTGCAGATAGTAGTTGATCCCATCTTTCCGGTGCTTCCATGATCAGTTTCCGGAGGATATTCAATAGTGATTTGTTTGTACTTTCGGCCAAACCATTGGTGCGAGGGTAATATGGAGAGCTGAGTTTGTGTGTCACCTGGAATGATTGGGTGAGTACCTTCATTAATTGATTTACGAAGTGAGTACCTTGATCTGTCACTAATTCGAGTGGTGAGCCAAATCGTGGGAAGACATCATTTAGCAGACATTTTGCTACTACAACCGCTATAGCAGACCGTAAAGCCCAAGCTTCTGCCCACCTCGTTGCGTAGTCTGTACAGGTTAGTATGTATCTGTTGTTACTGAAGACTGCTGGAGGTGTGATTGGACCAATAAAATCTAATCCCCATTTCTGAAATGGTTCGAGTGGCATAATAGGCTGCAAGGGAAAGAAGTGTCGTTGCAGTGGTTGTCGAGACCTTTGACAGTTATCACAGTTTTTGACGAATTGGGCCACATCTCGGTACATAGTTGGCCACCACAGACCTCCTTGCAGAATTTTCTGGTGAGTTAAATCTGTGGCAAAGTGACCACCAGTAGGGGTCGAATGAGCCATTGTGATGACCGAGTTAATTTCATGCGGAGGAACACATCGAAGTAAGATTCCGGTGTGATCTACATAATATAGTTCTCCAGCAATTAACTGAAATCGGCGGCTAAAAACTGCAATTTTCTTGCATACTGCTCTAGAAGTCTGAGATGGAAGACAACCATTAGTGAGAAAGGTCAAGATCTGATCATAATATGAAAATGGGATAG
Source organism: Ceratopteris richardii (assembly GCA_020310875.1). Taxonomy (NCBI): domain Eukaryota; kingdom Viridiplantae; phylum Streptophyta; class Polypodiopsida; order Polypodiales; family Pteridaceae; genus Ceratopteris; species Ceratopteris richardii. Next base: position 144,584,803 of record CM035413.1, read on the forward strand.
GTGGGTCTGCAGATTCTTCATTAATTGGTTCTGATACATAAATTGCGGGTGTCGTGTCATCTATACCCACCGGAGATTCACCGGAATCTAAGCGGGATAAAAAATCTACTAAGGCGTGTGAACTGCCTGGTCGGTGAATGACTTCGTAATCAAATTCCTGCAAGAGTAAGACCCATCGCGCTAATCGACCTCCTAGATGCTGCTGCCGAACTAGATAGATAAGTGCAGCGTGATCTACATGAAATGTGAATTTATGGCCTAGCAAGTAATGTCTAAATTTTTTGACCGAATATATTAGTCCTAGACATTCTCTTTCTATTACAGAGTAATTTTTCTCAGCAGGTGCTAATCTTCGACTTGCATAATACACTGGTCTGAACCATTTATCAATTTGTTGCATCAATACACTTCCTATTGCTATATCTGAAGCATCAACAAATATATGAAATGGGTGATCCCAGTCCGGCGGTTGTAAGATAGGAACTTGTGTTAATAAATGCTTTAAACGATCAAAGGCTATCTGGCATTCCTGGGTCCATTCAAATTGTCGAGGTGTTTTGCTGATTAGCTTGTTTAGTGGTATAGCCAGATGAGCAAGCCACCGTAAGTGCCTTCCATGCCACCGTACTTGGCCCATAAAGCGCATAACTTCTTTTGGAGAAGCTGGCACCGGAGCTTCTAATACTGCCGAAACCTTATCTGGATCTACTTGGATACCTTGTGCAGATACAATGTGGCCAAGTAACTTGCCACATGAGACCGCAAACACCGATTTGTTTGGATTTAAACAGAGTCTATACTCTCTGCATTTCTGAAAGCAGCACCGTAAATGAAATAGATGTGCTATCATTTTACCGAAAATTGAAAAATCGTCGAGATATAATTGCATAAATGAAGTGAGATAAGGAGAAAATATCTCTTGCATACATCTTTGAAATGTGCTTGGTGCGTTTCTTAATCCAAACCACATTACTGTACAAGCAAAGACACCCCAATTGGTAATAAATGCAGTTTTCGGTATATCTTCTTCGGCCATTCTTACTTGGTTGTAGCCATTGTATCCATCTAGAAATGAATACATCTCGTGACCTGCTACTCTATCAAGCATGGTATCTAAAAAGGGAATTGGAAAGGGATCCGGTACGGTTGCTGTATTTAATTTCCAGTAATCTACACAAATTCTCAATTGCTTGTTTTTCTTTGGCACAATCACAATCGGAGAGATCCATTCAGCATGCTCTACTGGCACGATGAATCCAACTTTCAATAACCTATCAAGTTCTGCTTTTACCTGTGATGCATAATTGGGATTCATCCGGTAGCTGGGCTGCTTATTCGGTTTAGCTTCAGGCTTCAAGATGACTCTGTGCTGATAGATGCGCGGATCTAATCCTTTCATATCTTTGTAATCCCATGCAAAGACGTCTGAGAATTCGCGAAGTAGTCGAATCAAATCAACTTTAAATGTTTCCGGTAAGTTTTGCCTTATCTTTACAGGTCGTGGATGATTGACGTCTCCTAGATTGTACGAGGTCAACTGGTCTTCGGAGACATAAAACTGTTGTGGTTTCTCTGTATCATCTGTTGTCTTGAACAGTGATTGTAATTCATCGTCATGTGTTGAAACAGTATCTTCCTGCTTAGAATTCCTGGTGATCGATACAATTGTACAAACTGAAGTACTCCAGTTATCTATCACGGACTGTAGATCAATAGTTCCTAAGGAAATTAAGTCAGCGTTACTCTTCAGAAACTCTTCTTCTTCATCATCTGACAATCCATCTAGCATATGGACTCGTTCAGCAAAATACGGTCTAGCGTGTAGCTCGTAAGGTTGTATAGCATCTAATTTTACCACATATTTATGATTGGCATCTTTAAACGTAAGCTCTTGTGCAGACCAGTCCTGTATTACCTTTGCATGTTTCAGCCAAGGTCGACCGAAAAGAAGGTTGTAATCCAAAGTGGATTCTGGCAGATCTAGTATAACAAAGGTCATTTTAAAGGTCGTACCTTGTAAAGTGATGGGTACATTTCGCACAAGTCCTACAGGATGGACTCTTGATTGATCTGCCATTCTGACAAAAAATTGAACTGGTTCGATTTCGGTCCATCCTAACCTTTTGCATAATGCTGCGGTCGCAATGTTAACATCAGAGCCTCCATCAATCAATACTTGCGTGATCTTATGCTTCTTATACCATACTGTAATTAAGGGAACTGAATGATCAACCGTAGAATCAGGTTCCGGTTGAACTACTGCTGTCGCCGGAATACAAGAAGGTACCGGACTGAACTGTTGCTGGAACTATTGTCGAATCCCAGGTACTAATGCCAGTAGTTGGCCGAGAGGTAGAGTGATAGATGCCTTGGATAAAATTTCCCATGCCTGTTGAGATTGGTTATCCTGCTCTTTTGAACTTAAGGTCTCTGCTGCTGTTATGTCTACTGCTGATGATGGCTCCGCTGCTGCTTCCTTTTGTTGTGTTCCTTCCTTTGTCGACGACCGGAATAGGTTCTGGGAACACTGGTGGTTCTGTTGCGGTCCAGTGACTAGCCTTGTTATACATCCGATGTTGTTCTCGTATCCCCGGTTCGAATATTTCTGCTGCTGGCTGCTGCTGTTTACCTGATCGGGTCTGGACTGTAGCAGTTTGCGTTTCTACTGGTGTAATTTGTACCATGTTGGCCATTGGGTTTTGCCGCTCCTTCTTCCTTTGATCATACTCAGCTGCATCCTTCCAAAATCTTCTAATGTGTCCGAATTCACCACAAAAATGACAGCGTGGTGGTGGTAAATTGGGATTTTCCGGTGGTGGCCTGTTCTGCCAGCGATTTGGATTATAGTTGTTATTCCTCTGTCCTCGGTAATTTCGATATCCTTGCTGCTGGTTGTTTCTCATTTGTGGAGGCACATAATGATTGGCTGGTTGCCCTTGTTCCTGAATAATTGCATTGACAGTCACTGTTCCCTGTACTCTAGCGTTGTATGCGCAGTGTTCGGTGGTGTGTCCGGCAATGTTGCAGATAGCGCAGAATGTCTGATTAAGTGCGCAATTGGTGCTGGTATGTCCTGAATTTTTGCAGGTGGTGCAATATACTTGTTTGGTCATATCTTTGGCAGCATGTCTGTTTGTTTTTTCCCACTCCAGATCTTCTGTAAATCTGCCGACTTTGTTTTCCAGCTGCAGAGTCATTGCGATGACTGCATCAAGTGTCATAGCTCCGACACATCTTATGATCATGATCTGCTTAAGTTGAGGAACCAAGCCATTGATGAACCACTGAGTAATAACATCATCTGGTAAGTTAGCATGAGCCGGTGGTAGCTGCCTTAAGTGTGTTATGAAAAGGGTAGCATATTCCTGTATAGATTGATTCACTCTCTGTCTGTTATTCTGCAGATAATCAAAAATTTCGGCTGGATTCTTTTTTAACCTGAATCGCTGCAAAAAAGCATCTCGAACTGCTTCGTAGGTGCCGAAATGATTAATATCATATTCTGTGAGCCACCTGGCTGCTTCATTGACAAGTGTAGATTGAAAGACAATGGCTTTGTAGGCCGGATCTGGTGGATGGTTGAGGACGGCGTAGCTTATCTCGAAAGTGCGTACGTGAGCATCCGGATCATCTCCTGGAAATCCACCAAACTTCGTGTATGTCACTCCTGTTGGAGATGGCCTGTGTTGACATAACTGTTGTTGTTGTTGTTGTTGTCCGTTCATCGTGAATGTATTATAACTTCCGTCTATATTTCTGGTTTGAATAATTGAACTACCGGAATCTATATGGTCTGATAGCACACTTTCCGGTGAAATGAGCTTGCTTACTATACTGCGAATTTCTATGTCAAACAACCTTCCTTCTTCCTTGGTGTCCAGTGTAGGAGAACTTGCTTCCAAGCACGGAAGTTGGGCTGAAGATTCAGTAGAAAGTGCTAATTCGTCACCGAATAACTAAGATTCTCTTACTGAAATATCACCGGGATAAACCGAACTTGTGCCCGAATGCGGTGTCTTTTTGCCTTCACTGATTTCTTTGCCTAGGGTGGGTCTAATCGTAAGTGAATCTAAATCCTTTTCCAAGAGTGTTAAACTAGCTTCCAACTGAAACTTGGTAGGTTCTGGAATTACTATATCTTCGACGGACTGTGCCGAAATAGTACTGGAATGTATCAGAGACGTAACACGTTCTACCGGAATATGACCGGAATCAGCTTTAACGTCCTGAACTTTCTTGACAACTAGGTCAGTCCTAGTTGTAGTTCTACCTTCCAGAGTTGTCTTTAGTACTCCAGACTGATGGTTCTTGGGGTACGTTTCGCCAGACCGAGTAACCGGCATTTATCATTTTCCGTATTAATCGTGGAATATTACTAACGAAACAGTTTGCAACAATCTGGTTCTGTTGCTACTGACAATCAAACAATAATCTGATTCTGACAGATGATTGGCAATCTTGATGCCACTTTCCCACAGACGGCGCCAAGTGTTAATTGCTACAAAGTTACGCTGTATTAATAACTTAATCGAAATCGTTACCGACAAATATTAACGTAAAATAATGATTCACCGTAAACTGTATTAAAATTTTCTATCACCGAAAGACGTTATCAAACCAAGTGGGTTCTTGGGAGTGGTAGGGGTCTGTTAGACAGAGGCCCTGTACTCTTTTCCCAATTCTTAATCACAACATCAAAACGCTAATACACGTCTTAGCTTAGTTACTTGCGGTAACTAGACAATATTGAGTTTCTTTACACCTGCACTTCGAGCTTCTTCAGACTATTCTACTATTGGAACAGAGCACTAGTCTAGTCTACAGATTCACTATTATATCGTAAATCAACCAAAGTGAAAACTATAGCTGAAAGATTCATTCGTTATCACACTTGCCCGTGATCAAAAGTCTACGTTGCCGAAGATACTAGTTCGTACTCATATTCGGGGTCACAGTTATTACATTGAATGCAAGGAGTCTGATAGAAACACACAGAACATACTCCGATAGGGCAACAGATTACTTATTCAATTCATATAGCCAGATAACTTACTTAAGCTGACCCAAGGTACTTCAATAACTGAAGAATACGCAGCAATACAACATGATAACAGCACTCATACATGCCATGGGTTACTGAATCACACGTTACGATGAATTGCAATACGATGCAGACGATACAGAACTCCACATTCACAGTACTCAGAACTTCGTAACCGTGTAAACAATCATCTGACAGAAATCAGGCAAATAAGCTGGCAATTTCAGTACAAAAACGTCTCTCACAAGTGTCTCTCTCTCCATTCTCTTTATATTGCTTTATATTTCTTTTTTCAGGATGCGCGTACCAACTTTTTTTTGCACGGAATTTTGATAATTCCGGTATATCAGGCGGTCATTACGTCTGTCCCACTCTGGCGACCTTCTAACAGATACCTAGTGCTTGACGTAGAAAAGAGAAGATTTTCTCTATGTAGGCAACTTATAGAAACTGCCCAACAATTAATGGAAAAAGATCAAGACTTGAAAGAGACTAGAATAACAAATGAGAAAATGCAGAAGTTTATGGATCAAGTCTCATTTGGGAAGAATTGAGAGAACAAAAGGCCCAAGAATATGATGAGGGAAAGCCTCCTATAGGAAAAGTGGGAGAAAACAAGAGACCACAAGATGAGGAGGTACAGAGTGTGAGGTGGACAAGCTTGAGATTACATGGACAAAATTCCAAAATCAAAGCAACAGGATGTTAGGATATAGAAGTGACATGCAAAATCTTGTGGGACCAACTAGTGAAACAAAACCCTAATCTGGAAAGAATGTGCAGAGATTTAGTTAAAAGAGATAAGTACTCATGCGAGGAGGGGGAGAGAATAATGCAAGCACCCTTGGACAAGATAGGAGGATATTGTGAGGGTGAGGAAGGGAACTCCACCATAATGTTGGACTTCCAAGGAAACAAAGTACAAGCCATACTAGATAGTGAATTTGGGGTGGCCATTGTAACCAAAGAGATATGGGAGAAATGGGAAAAGCCAAAGATGAAACCCTCCAAGCTAAAACTGTAGTTAGCTGATGGGCATATGGAGCACCTCATAGGAATATTAGAACAGGTGGATTTGAAGACTTGTGGAATCAAATTCCAACACTCCCTAGAACTAGTGGCCTTTCTTGAGTTTACCACCTATGACATCATCTTAGGAAGACCATTTCTTAGAAAACTCAAGGTAGTACAAGATTGGGGGTCTGACCATATCTACTAATAACATGAGGACAATGTAACCAAAGTGAACCTAAAGAATGGCATGTACCATGATATTTTTGCCAAAGGCTAGAGAAACATGCATCCCAAAAGAATTGCCTTAGTGGATTCTAGGTCACTAGGAGATGTGGATTCTAAGGAGTCTGCTCAACTATGGCTGTGCAAGCCTAAAAAGGGGGCATGTACAAATTGAACAAAGAAGAAAGAATTCTAGAGAGGAACATTAAGGACTCTAGCTACATGCCAAAGTGGTTTGAGGAAAAGGACTTTGAGCCCTATGGTTGAAATCAAATCTTGTCAACTCTAGAAGTAGCTCTCAATGAATAGAGCCTATCTCAGATCTCTAATTCAGCAGGATATGACCTAATACCAATCAACATGATGCAGGCAATGCTAGACACAGGAAGACATCACAAGACCAAGACCAGCACTAGGATGCCTAAGGAAGAAAAAAAGAAGAACAAGCAGAGACACAAATGGATGTCCTAGAACATTTCCAGAGGTATGAAGTTGAAGAAAGAAAAATAATATTCCAAAAACCTCAAAGAGAATGTAGAATAGATCACATCTATGATAATAGGGAGTAAGTAAAATAAGTGGTAGTCATAGTTGAGGACAGACAAGAAAGAAGGATAGTCATGGCCAATGATATACACAAAGAAGAAGAACAACAATTGGTAGGCTTAGTCAAGGAATTTAGGGAAGTGTTTACATGGAGTTATAAGGATCTCAAAGGAGTGGACCCAAGTATTTGTGTGCATAGAATACCCATTGCCATAGATTCAAAACCCTCCAAGTAAAGGCACTACACCTACAATGATGTTTATGCTACCAAAATCAAGGAAGAAATTGATAAATTGCTATCAGTATCTATGAGATAGAACACACAGAATGGATATCTACCATAGTGGTAGTACCCAAGAAAAATGGCAAACTCAGGGTGTGCATCAACCTCAAGAAGCTCAATGCTACTACCATTAGAGACAATTATCCACTTCCTATAACTCACCATTTGCTGGAGAGAGTAGTTGGCAAAGACGTGTACAACTTTCTTGATGGTTTCTTAGGATGCAATCAAGTGGCTATAGCCCCAAAAGATCAACACAAAGCTACTTTTGCAACTGAGTGGGGAGTATTTACATTTAGAGTCATACCATTTGGTCTGAAAAACGCATCAACTACGTTTCAAAGGTGTTTGTGTCATGTCGTTAAAGAACTCTTGAGAAAAACCATGGAGGTATATGTAGATGACTTATGTGCTTTCTCTTGCAAAAGATCAGCTCACCTTGGGGAACTTAGCCAAATATTTGAGAAGTGCAAACTTTAGAGAGTTTGTCGAAACCCTGAAAAAGTGTGTTTTCTTTGTTAGGTAGGGAAAGATACTTGGTCACATTGTTTCAAAGAATGGCATATCGACAGATGAAGAGAAGACCAAAGTGATAGTTGAGATGCTTGGACCCACAACTATGAAGGAACTGCAAGCATTTATGGGACATTGTGGGTACTACAAGAGATTTGTACACAATAATGCTATGATTGCTAAACCTTTATATGCCTTAATCACCAAATTTGAATGGATAGAAAAATGTGAAGAAGCTTTCAAGAAATTGAAATATTGGTTGAGCTCAACACCTATTTTGAAATCACCCAATTGGGAGAAAATTTTCCATGTCCATGTAGATGCTTCCAATTTTGCATTTGGGATGCATTCTAGCATAGCCAGTGAAAAATTCCAAGTTGGATTGAACCAAGCTGAGAGAAACTACACCACAACAGAGAGAGAGAGGGATGAGGCATGGTGTATGTAGTCAAGAGGTTCATACATTATCTTCTAGCAACTAAGTTTAAGTTCTTTGTGGATCATCAAGCCCTCTTATATATAGTAAACAAGCCTTGTAACATAGTAAGGATTGTGAGATGGTTTTTGCTACTGATGGAGTTTGATTTTGAAGTTGTGGTAAAATAGGGAAAGACTCACATCAGAGTAGATCATCTATCTAGGCTTTGCAATGGAGAAAACCTCAAGGAGTGGATGATGAACTGCCTGATACTTATCTGTTTAGGGTAGAAGCTATACATACTTGGGTAGAAAACCTTGTCCCACTATTGAGTTTTGGAACTCAATCCACAAAAACAGACATGAGTCAAGTCCTAGGTCAAACCAAGAAGTACATCTTGCTCTTTGGACACTTGCATTATCTCCATGACTTAGGCTTATTGCTATGCTGCATCTTAGATGAGGAACAAACGAGTTACTTTGAAAAGGCACATAACCCTCATAACCTCGACCATGTTTCAAAGAATTAAACCCTAGTAAATCTCCATAGACTAGGAGTATATTCACTGATTGAAAGAAAGAAATACATTATTTTGTGCAACAATGTGAAGACTCCCAAGAAAGAAGAACAACTAAAAATGAAATCTTGTTTTTGATAGAAAAGAATCCAACATGGGGAGAAGAGATAGTAGAATAGCTGAGGAAACAAGAAAATCAAGTGAAAAACACTTTTTCTGGAGTGCAAAGACTACTCTTTGATAGCAGGTTAGTTGTATAAAAGAGGTAAACATGGGTACCTAAGACTATGTGTTCTAGAAGAAGAGTATGTGAGAATGCTACAATTAGCACATGCAGGTGTAGCTTTAGGACACTTTTCAGTAGAAAGAACTGCCAAACTGATAATCTATGAAGGATTTTGGTGGCCAACCTTACATAAAGATACCAAGTTATTGGTGGAAAGATGTGACATTTTCCAAAGAACAAAGAATCCAATAAGAAAAGAGGACATGCCACTAAGGCCTATAATGTGCTTTAGAGCTTTCTCCAAGTGGGGCATTGATTTGATTGGACCCATTTCACCACCATCCAAAACCACACATGTAGAGTACATCATAGTAGCAACTGACTACTTAACTAATTGGGGAGAAGCTAAACCCACTAGAAGAAGTGATGCTCAGACAACAACAAGGTTTGTCTTTGAGAACATCTTTGTGAGGTTTGGATTACCATTAGAAATCATTAGTGTTAGGGGAGCTCATTTTTTCAATGAGGTCATAGAACATCTTCTAAATGAGTTCTCAGTTGTGCACATGCTCTCAGCACCCTATCACCCCCAAGCCAATTGTCTACCTGAAAGCACCAATAAGGTTTTGTGTGGAATATTGCAGAAGATAGTCAACAACAAGCGGTCAAACTGGGATAAGCAATTACATCATGCTCTTTGGCCATATAGAGTTGCTTATAAAACCATCATTGGAACAACACCTTTCGATTTGCTCTATGGCCAAAATGCTACCCTACCCATGGAATTCTTGATTCCAACCCTAAAAGTGGCAAAAAAAAAACTCTAGATTGGACAGAACATGAATTTGTAAATAGAATCTTAGATCTAGAAAAATTAGGGGCTACAAGGTTACAAGTAACAAGCCATCAACTCTTTGTATGCCAACAAAAGGAGACAGAAAGCTTATTTTGACATGTATATCAAAGATAAGGACTTGAATGAAGGAGACTTAGTCTTAGCATTCACAATCAAGGAAATAGGCAAGAAACTGCAAAAAAGGGGACATGGATCCTAAATAAGATCAGTAATAGTGGAGCTATGCAGCCAACAACCCTAGAAGGTCAAGTCATGCCCAATTACATAAGTAGATGTAGATTTAAGAAGTACCTAGAGCCTCTCATTATTCAACAATGGTAGAGATTACACATAGGAATGCATAGGCAGCAAGAGTTGGAAAGAATTAAAGAAGAAGCTCAGCAAGAAGTTAGGGAGAGAATTTTGAAGATCAAAGAGAAGATGAGATAGTCCTGATTCTACTTTTCACTATTGATACTATGTAAATCACACTTTTTTTTTGTTTGTTTTCTTTTTTCTTCATGTATATTCATTTGCATGCTATGAATAAGTGTACATACATGTATCAAGGCAACCAAAGGGGATCTTCATCCTATGCTCTGCAATATTGAGAAGGCATGCACATCATCTCAAGAAACCCTAACTACACTTGCACTAGATTACACACAAAATCACTCAATAAAGGCTTCTGAGCACAAGTGGTCATTTTTTACACATGAACTTCACACAACGGATCCACTACCAACTCTAAAACCAACCTTCAACCTACATTCTCAATATTATAGAGAATTAGGGGGGGAGGAAGACATCAAAGCAAAAAAAGGAGGAAGTGTAGTTCTTGACTATGACAGATGGCTCGAGAGATGCTTGAAAATGTGGCCATAGCTCCATCTAGGGGGCATTGGCTCTTTGATGTAGGGGAAAGTGATGACGAAGCTAGGCAAAACCTAGCAAGAATGGCCAAATACATGTACATGTTGAAGTCCGAGGGGATTCAAGTCTAATGTGGTCACCCTCAACATGGCGAAAATCCATAAGCATGAGGACATTAAGGAGATATGGGAAGTGTTGGGAATGATGGATGGACACTTCATGATGATGAGTAGGTACTACCAAATCCTGCTTTGTACCAGCCCTTTGATGCTTTAGAGTTGATAAGTGGAGCCTTTTAGCTTTCCAATGACACCATAAAATGGCCTATGTACTTTGGAAATGATGTATGAAAATATAGAATCAAAACAAACAACTTTCAACTTCAAGCCTTCAAGAAAACCTCCTATTTTTGACAATACACCTGTTGTATCTTTTGTTGATTATGACCAGCACAGTAGGAATTGGAAAAATTCCTTTTAGGGGTATCTAACTTGCTTAGTCAGCTAACTATTCCAAGTGGAATTACTTAAAATGATTAACTATGCTCAGAGAAATCAATTTAGCAAGTAAACCTTTACCCCTCATATTTTAGGACTGTTGTAGACTTTGACTAGTGATCACTTCGACAAGTTTTTCTCTGAATTGTCTAAATATAAATCCTTCAAATTTTAACAGCATGTAGACAACTTTGAGCTGGTTCCAAGAAGCTATAGATCTTTGAATGTGGTGAAGACATGAGTGAGATACGATCTCCACAAGTTGATAGAATTTTAGGCACTATGACAGAGAACTCAGAAATGAACAATGTAGATATATGTATTAATGAACACTGTTGTACAATGCCATAGGCATGAATATCATTGCCTAATGGTGTAGACACGTGTGGGCTAGAGTGTAGTCCTCACACACACTCAAAAATGAGAATGAGAAGCTCGGAATGTGACTCTTCTACCCACGACTTTTTGAGTTGATCTTTTATAGAGGTTGAGTTCAAAGTTTGAATTTGAATTCAAACTTTGGCTCTCTATAATCATGTTCCTACATCCTAGGAGATATTCTCTCTAATTGATTGATGCTTTACAACTAATAAAATCCACAACTCCCTTGGGTAGGTGGTTACAAAGATTCTAACTCAAATATGACTTTTGCAAAGAGTAGATGGGTAATTATCTTCTAGAATTGGTTTCCATGCTTCCCCATATGTGTATGGTCTTTAAGCCAAATGTGTAGGCTTGTGAATTACACCAACAGCTCCCCCTCAAGCCAGACATTTTGGCTTGGTCTACATTCTTCAGTCTCCATGTATATCCTGCAATCCAATCATTGATTTGAACATGCAAAGTTTGGTTCCACCCAATGCTTTAGTTAACAAATATGCACACTGCATGTTGGTTGATACATATGTTAGTTGAATGTCCTTGCTTAATAACTTCTCTCTCACATAATGGTAATGGACCTCTATATGTTTGGTCCTAGCATGATAAATAGGATTAGCTGCAAGGTGAAGTGAGCTTGTATTATCTCCAAATATCAATGGTGAGCTAGTATACAAACCCAATTCTGTATACAATAACTTGATCCATATGGCTTCTTGGGTGGCATTTGCCAATCCTCTATACTCTGCCTCAGTAGAAGATAAAGCAACAGTAGGTTGCTTCTTTGAAGACCATGATATTGGTTTATCACCTGCAAATGAAATGTATCCTGAAGTGCTCCTCCTATCATCCTTGCATCCTGTCCAATCTGCATCTAAATAGATCTTAATGTCCAAGTTTGAAGTGTAAGGGAAATACAAACCATGATGTTGAGTGCCTTTGAGATACTTTAGAATTCTTTTGGCAGCCTCTAAGTGAGGTACCCTTGGCTTGTGCATGAACTGAATTAGCACACTAACTCCATGCAATATCTATCCTTGTTAAGGTAGCATAGTTCAAGCTTCCAACTATACTTTGGTAACTTGTAATATCATCAATTTCATCACCTTCATGGGCACTTAGTGATGGAGAGTATTAATCTCCAAAAGAACAAGCTACTCTTGTAATTAGAGCACCTCTATAACAAGAGTAACTCAAACCTTTACCAATTTTAGAAGATCAATTATCAATTATGAAGATTTTGAAAAATCTATGAAGGAGATGACTACCCAGAAAGTTTGCTGCACATATCTCTCTCATTAACTTATCAATTGTGTAAAGTTTTTTATGAAACTTTGCACAAGGTGTCGTCTACAGTTTTTGCACCTTCTCCAAGTTGAATCACTCCAAAAGACTCAGTATATCTTGAGAAATGATATCAACAAGTTACCTATGTCTAAAACTCCTCTTCTGAGAAGTCGATTTAGACACCTATAACTTTTAACACTTGGTTCTCTCAATCTAGAACCTGTTTATGAGAATGCTTTTAGCCACAGATAGCTTACCTTCAAACTTAAAGATTGAGTGCTTGCTTGCTCAAAACTTTACACTGTGGAAGGAGAACTGACCAAAACACTAACATCAAATTTTGCACCTATTTCAAGAACCAGTGAACACTTCTTCACATATGAATGTTCCTAAACATAATTCTCAAAGCCTGTTTACAATTAGGCTCTCAAACTTTAACCATAGACTCATTAACTATGGACTTAGACATCTACAAAAGAATTCTTGAAATGATCAAGCACAGAAGGAGAATGCTTAGAAACATCGAGTGCAATTTTTCTTCTATTCCTGAAGAAATTTACAACTGAGTGATGAGAGAGACTCAACTCACTTCTAAGATGTCTAATGACTCGTACAACAACTGATTTCTCTATTCTCATGCTCTCTCATATTTTCCCCGATTTTTTACTTGTATATATACGCAAATTTTTACAATATCATGACTATACAAAAGTATAAGTGAACTATCTCTATATTAATGTACATATGTGTACACATCTTCATCTTTTGAATGTATTCTTCCTTCATACTTCACAACTTGAATTTTTCTTCAGTCCTTGTTTTCCAAACCTTCATTAAAACTTCAATTGTTGATTGCCCTACACCAACAGCTCCCCCTCAATCATCAATTGAGGTTTTCTCTATCTTCTTTATACCTGCCATGTCTTTGAATCTCTGTAGCTTTGGTCCATCCAAGCTTTTGGTTAGCATATCAACTATCTGATCTTTTGTTGAAGTATGTATGACTTCAATCTCTTTATCCATCACCTTCTCTCTTAGGAAATGGTACTGAATCTCAATGTGTTTAGTCTTTGCATGAAAAACAGGATTAGCAGCTAAATACAATGAACTCGTGTTATCTCCATGAATAGTAAGTGTACTCTAAATGATGTCAAAACTCTTCGTCAGAATCTTAATCCATATCACTTCCTTTGCAGCTTCAACCATCCCTTGGTACTCTGCTTCTGTAGATGATAAAGCAACTGTGTGTTGCTTCTTTGAACACCAAGAAATTAACTTATCTCCCACATAACACAAGTATTCATAAGTTGATCTCCTATCTTGAACTCTTCACCTCCATATCTGCTCAATTTATGATTCACCTCCATTGGAGTAGGTGCTACCCTGCAATCATTCATCTTAAACTTGATCAACAAGTTTCTCAAGTACCTTTCTTGAGTCACATACACTCCATGTTGAGTGTATGAAATCTCCATGCCCAAGAAATATGACAAGTCTCCCAAATCACTGATTTTGAACTCTTTCTCCATTTGCTTCTTTAGGCTTTGAATGCCTTTCTCATCTGTACCTGTAAGAATTATATCATCAACATATATGCACATGTATATGAACCCATCATCACTTGCTTTAACAAGTAAGCTACTATCTGCTTTAGACACTTGAAATCCGAGTTCTTTCAAGAACTTCACAAGTCTATAATTCCATGCCCTTGGGGCCTGCTTCAAACCATAAAAAGCTCTCTTGAGCTTGCACACATGATCTGAATACCTTCCATCTCTGAATCCTTGTGGTTGCTCCATGAAAACATCATCTGAAATATAACCATTTAAAAAAGCATTCTTCACATCTAAATGACATAATTTCCAACCTTTACATGCAGCAATAGCTATGAGTGTCCTGATGGTTGTCATCTTTGCCACAGGACTATAGGGCTCATCATAATCTATATCATAAGTCTGAGCAAAACCCTTCACAACAAGTCTAGCTTTATACCTAGACACACTTCCATCTTCACACCTTTTTGTCTTATAGACCCACTTGCATCCAATGATCTTCTGGCTATTTGGTTTAGGAACCAACTCCCATGTCTGATTCTCCATCAATGCACCATATTCTTCCTGCATAGCTTTCTCCCAATTCTCCTTACCTTTTGCCTCTTCATATGTAGAAGGGTCTTCATCTACCTTTATCATATAAGCATAATCTTTTGTAGCCAAAAAAGAAGTGTCATAGCTATACCTTGTAGGTTGCCACTTGTGTCTTGATGACCTTCTAAGTTCTCCACTCCTTGAGGTTTCTGGTTCATCACACTCAGGATCAAATCTTGGTATTTCTTCAACTTCAACCTGTACTTCATTATTCTCCTCTTCATCAAATATTTGAACCTTTGATATACATTTCTTTTGGTTCACAACTTCTTCATCCCCTACATTAATATTGATTGTACCTGCATACCAAGTACCTTGTCATCAAATGTAATATCCTTTGATACAAGAAATTGTTTTGTGGATGGACTCCACAACCTATATCCCATCTGCTTATCATCATAACCAATGAATACATACTTTTCTGTTTTAGGTTCCAATTTGTGCCTTAATTGTGATGGCACATATGCATATGCCAAACATCCAAATACTTTGCAATGGTCTAATGTAGGTCTCTTACCCCACCATGCCTCATATGGTATCATACCCTGCAAAGCTTTACATGGTAACAACCTATTAACCAAATAAGTAGTTGTATTTATAGCCTCAGCCCACAAGTAATTTGGGCAATTTTTCTCCTTCATCATGGATCTTGCAAACTCAACAAGATTTCTATTTCTCCTTTCTGCTACACCATTTTGTTGAGGAGAGTACCTACAAGTAACCTCTCTCTTTATACTTGCATTCCACAAGTAATTACTGAACTCATTAGAGAAATACTCTCCCCCTCCATCCGACCTTACTCTCTTCAACTTATGACCTGTAATTCTCTCTGCATACACATGATAGTGTTTAAATGTATTGAATACCTCTGACTTATCTTTGATCACATAGATAGTGATCCATCTGGTAGCATCATCAATATAAATCACATAATACCTTGAACCACTGATACTAAAATCTTTTCATGGTCCCCACACATCTGTGTGTACAAATTCAAGCTTCTCTGAATACATAAAACCATGCTTGGAATAAGATTGCTTATGAGCCTTACCTAATTGACATGCCTCACATCTGTATGTCATATGTTGACCTGCAACATTAGGCAATCCAAGCATTGAACCATTGTTAACCATATCTTTGATACCTCTTTCATTGCAATGTCCAAGCCTCTTATGCCAAAGATCTAACTCAGAGATCTTATGCCCTACATAAGTGAACAAGGCATGACCAACATTACCTTGAATCTTCAATCTGAACAATCTTCCTTCTTTCTTACTTGAAACAATCTGTTTATACCCATTGCTAGGGTCTTCCACAAACACTCCTTCATTAGTGCTTTGTATTGTCACCTATTTGAACTACATGATTAGTTACCTTATTTTCCAAATCAGTCATCAAAGCTATGTTGCCACTCAGGTGATTGCTACACCCTGAGTCAATGTAGAAGACTCTTTGGTCTTCACTTTGCCTTTCACAAGTTGCATTCATTATCAATGTTGAATCCTCCTTCTGATCTGAAGCATAATTGTAGTAGGTATTGTTGTATTGTTGACTTTGGAATCCTCTACCTGCATTTCTTCCAAAGTAACCTCTACTACCTCTACCTCTCAAATTACCTCTTTGATTTCTGCCACCTCTTCCTCTTGAATTAAAAATCTGATTATATCCACCATTACTCTGAGTATTATGCCAACAATCATTAGCTAAGTGATTTGTTTTACCACAAATCTAGCAAACTTTGACTCCATCTTTATTACTCCTGCCTCTTCCTCTACCTTTGCCACCTCCTCTTCCTCTTAGGAAGTTGGCTTGACTAGTTGTGCCTTCATCTTCATTGGTTTGTTGCTTCCCTTTGCTATTTTTCTTCTTATCCTTTGAATACATTGCATGACCTGCACTTTTTTCACCTTCACCTTTGACATCCTGCTCAAAGGTTAACATATGTCCTAGCAACTGATTTAAGTCAGGAGTAAAATGATCAAGTGATAATTTAGTAGAAAAAATGAATGTCATCAGCTCTCAACCCTTTGAGGATTTGCCTTACCAATTTATCCTCCTCAATGTCTTCATCAACTACTCCTAATGCATCTGCAATGTCCTTCATCCTTGTTACATAGTCTGAGATGGATTGAGAAGCCTCCTTCTTGAAAGTGGTAAATTCTGCCCACAAAGATGCCTTCCTTGACTTTGTGGTGTTTTGAAAATGCTCCTCCAAGGCATTCCATATATCACTTGCACTTTCAAGACCTCTAATGTGAGGTAGCAAGTAGTCATTCACTGCCATATAGATAATGCTCCTAGCTTGAGCATCTCTCTTCATCCAATTCTTCAAATCTAATAATTCTTCCCTAGTTGGAACACTAGGATCTCTGAACTGAGGTGTTTCTTCTTCACCTTTAATATAAGCTATCAAGTCTTTTCTCATAAGATGAGCTTCCATCCTCATTGACCATGCTGGATAGTTCTCTCTATCCAACTTCTCTATTATAAGAGAATCTCCCATCCTTTTTCACCTGTATATTGAATTCTTCAATCTTTATGAGTAATAGATGTACCTTTACTTCGAATAATGTTCCTTTTGTCTTCTTTGATGTCGTATGACCTCCTTCTCAAGCTTTGTCCTCAAGCTTTCACCTTTTGAACCTTCAGATGTTGGATTCTTTGCACCTGCAGCAGTCGGGGTCCTCCTTCCTTCAATTCTGATGCTTCCTGCTCTGATACCACTGATGGAGAGTATTAATCTCCAAACGAACAAGCTACTCTTGTAATTAGAGCACATCTTTAACAAGAGTAACTCAAACCTTTACCAATTTTAGAAGATCAATGAGCAATTATGAAGATTTTGAAAAATTTGTGAAGGAGATGACTACACAGAAAGTCTGCTGCACATATCTCTCTCATTAACTTATCAATTGTGTTAAGTTTTTTATGAAACTTTGCACAAGGTGTTGCCTACAGTTTCTGCACCTTCTCCAAGTTGAATCACTCCAAAAGATTCAGTATGTCTTGAGAAATAATCTCAACAAGTTACCTATGTCTAAAACTGCTCTTTGGAGAAGTCGATTTAGACACCTATAACTTTTAACACTTGGTTCTCTCAATCTAGAACCCATTTATAAAAATGATTTTAGCCACAGATAGCTTACCTTCCAACTTAAAGATTGAGTGCTTGATTGCTCAAAGCTTTACACTGTGGAAGGAGAACTGACCAAAACATTAACATCAAATTTTGCGCCTATTTGAGGAACTAGTGAACACTTCTTCACATATGAATGTTCCTATACATAATTCTCACAGCCTGTTTATAATTAGGCTCTCAAACTTTAACCATACACTCATTAACTATGGACTTAGACATCTACAAAAGAATTCTTGAAATGATCAAGCACAGAAGGAGAATGCTCAGAAACATCGGGCGCAATTTTTCTTCCATTCCTGAAGAAATTTACAACTGAGTGATGAGAGAGACTCAACTCACTTCTAAGATGTCTAATGACTCATACAACAACTGATTACTCTATTCTCATGCTCTCTCTTATTTGCCCCGATGTTTTACTTGTATATATAGGCAAATATTTACAATATCATGACTATACAAAAGTATAAGTGAACTATCTCTGTATTAATGTACATATGTGTACACCTCTTCATCTTCTGAATGTATTCTTCCTTCGTACTTCACAACTTGAATTTTTCTTCAGTCCTTTACTTCCAAACCTTCACTAAAACTTCAATTGTTGATTGCCATGCACGAACACTTAGTTTTAGGTTTACCTCCATTGGAGTGTTTGCAACTTTTGCATCCTGCAAATGAAACTTCTTCAACATATCCTGTATGTATTTTTTCTGAGTAATATAGATTCCAAAGTTAGTATAGACTAACTCAAGTCCAAGAAAGTTTTTTAGTAGACTAAGATCACTGATCTTGAACTCCTTCATCATTTGGTTCTTGCTTTGTCTGATTCCATTGACATCATTACCTATAAGTATGATATCATCAACATGTACACATAGGTATATTACCTCTGAATTGCTTCTCTTGATGAATAGAGAAGTGTCTGCCTTGCTCATGAAAAAACCTTGGTCTTGAAGGTATGTGGTTAACCTGTGATTCCATGCCCTAGGTGCCTGCTTCAATCCATAAAGAGCTTTATTCAATTTGCACACATATGTTACCTTGTTTGGATCCTCATAGCTAGGAGGTTGTGACATATATACCTCCTCTGAAATCCATCCATTTAAAAAAGCATTTTTTACATCTACATGATACATGTTCCAATTTTTAGATGCAGCCACACTTACCAGCACCCTGATGGCTGGCATCTTGGATACAGGTGAGAATGTTTCTTCATAGTCAATGCCTTGGGTTTGTGAAAACCCTTGGCCACCAATCTGGCTTTGTACCTATTTATTGACCCATCAAAATTCCTTTTGAGTTTATAGATCCATCTAGATCCAATTACCTTCATGGACTCTTTCTTTGGTACTAGTTCCCATGTGTCACTTTCTTTGAGTGCTTCAATCTCCTCATCCATAGCTTGTTTCCATTCTGTCTTGGTCTTTGCTTCTTCATATGATCCTGGTTCTTCAATTGACAAGTCTTTGGCAAGACAAACAGAGTGTTTAGTAACAAGAGAGGTGACATACCCATATCTCATAGGTTTTTTGCTCTCCCTTTGTGATCTTCTAATTGATTGATTTGAAGATTCAGGTATGTCTTCAAGTTTCTTCATCTTGAGTTTGCCTTTGGACTTCCATGCCTTGAATTCTTCAAGATTGATAATGTCTTCATCATCTGAATTGGAGTCTTCATTCTGAGTAGGTTCCTCTTTAGCAAGACTTGGAAACTCCTCCTCCAAGTCATAGGGTAGTTCAAACTTCCTGCATTCATTCTCATACCAAGAATCATTTTCATCAAAGAAAACATCTCTACTAACCATGAATCCCTTATTTGAAGGGTTGTAAAACCTATATCCTTTCTAACTCAGATCAATAATCAGAAGAGAATCATCTTCCTCTTCTGTATAGTTGTTGTAATCCTTTCTGGATTTGAATCGTCCTTGATAGTTGCCATTGTAGTTGTTGTTGTAGTTGTTATTGTAGTTGTTGTTGTATCCTTGATGATGGTTGAATCTGCCTCTTGATTGTGAGTATCCACCTCTTTGATATCCTCTTCCTCTCTGATTCTTGTAGTTCTTGAAACACTCATCTGTAGTATGATTTGATAAACCACAAATGTTGCATGGTGAGGAGTTATAGGATCTCCCCCTACCTTGCTTACCTCCTCTGTCCCTTCCTCTTGATGATCTACCTCTCCCTGCATAGTTGGCTTGGGAGGTAGTGCCTTCATCCTCTATCTTCTTGTTCTTGCCTTTATCTTTAGACTTATTTTTATCAGTGTATAGGGCAGAAGAGCCATTACCTTTTGATGAGTCTCCATTCTTGTTGAGCTTGGCTTCATGAGTGAACAATTGCCCCATGAGAGTGGTAAGATCTGGAATTTGCATGTCCATGTATAGGTCCATGGTAGTGGCGAAGCTTTCCCATTTGTCATCAGCTTTAATCCCATTGATCACTTGCCTTACTATCTGCTCTTCTTCAATCTCTTCTCCTATGCTTACTAACTGATCTGCTACATCTTTAATCTTAGTCAAAAACTCTGAAATAGCCTGCTTAGGTTGCTTCCTTATTGTGGTGAATTCAATCCACAATTGGTTTTTCTGGCCCTTGTGTTGGAAGAAAAATAGGATGACAAGGTTTTCCCAAGTCTCTTAGGATGTCTTACAATTTCTAATATGTGGCAAAAGGAAATCAGAAATGGACTTGAGTAAGTAAGACCTTGCTAATGCATCCTTGGCACACCATGTGTTGAGCTTTTCATGTTCTTCCTTTGTTGGTAGTCCTCTGGTTTTGAATGAGGGCAATTCCTCATCTCCTAAGATGTATCCATAAAGACTCCTTCCTTGTAGGTATGTATTAATCCTTAGAGACCATGCCTGATAATTGTTCCTATCCAATTTATCAATAAATGAAGGAAAACCATCTCCCATTTTACCTTGACTTTGCTCTCATACCACTGTTGGGAATGATGGATGGACACTTCAAGATGATGAGTAGGTATTGCCAAATCCTGCTTTGTACCAGCCCTTTAATGCTTCAGAGTTGATAAGCCTTTTAGCTTTCCAATGACACCATAAAATGGCCTATGTACTTTGGAAATGATGTATGAAAAGATAGAATCAAAACAGACAACTTTGAACTTCAAGTCTTCAAGAAAACCTTCTAGTTTTGACAATACACCTGCTGTATCTTTTGCTGAGTATGACCAACAGAGTAGGAATTGGAAAAATTCCTTTTAGGGGTATCTAATTAGCTTAGTCAGATAACTATTCCAATTGGAGTTACTTAAAAATATTAACTATGCTTAGAGAAATCAAAGTAGCAAGTAAACCTTTACCCTCGATATTTTAGGACTGTTGCAGACTTCGACCAGTGATCACTTCGATGATCTTTTCTCTGAAATGGCTGAATAGAAATCCTTCAAATTTTGGTAGCATGTAGAAAACTTTGAGCTGGTTCCAAGAAGCTATAGATCTTTGAATGTGGTCAAGAAATGAGTGAGATATGATCTCCACAAGTTGACAGACTTTCAGGCACTATGACAGAGAACTCAAAAATGAACAATGTAGATATATGTATTAATGAACACTATTGTACAATGCCATAGGCATGAATATCATTGCCTAATTGTGTAGACAGGTGTGGGCTAGAGTGTAGGCCTCACACACACACACTCAAAAATGAGAATGAGAAGCTCGAAAAGTGACTCTTCTACCTGTGACTTTATGAGTTGATCTTTTATAGAGGTTGAGTTCAAAGTTTGAATTTGAATTCAAACTTTGGCTCTCTATAATCATGTTCCTACATCCTAGGAGATATTCTCTCTAATTGATTGATGCTTTACAACTAATAAAATCCACGACTCCCTTGGGTATGTGGTTACAGAGATTCTAAGTCAAATATGACTTTTAGAAAGATTAAATGGGTAATTATCTTCTAGCATTGGTTTCCATGCTTCTCCATATGTGTATGGTCTTTAAGCCAAATGTGTAGGCTTGTGAATTACACCAACAGGAAGAAGCCAGGATCAAAGGGTTTCTAGATCTGGATCTCATTATGGTGGATATTCCAAGGTGCATCTCTGTAATGGAAACCATGGATAAGCACACTTGGAAGGAAAATAACCAAACAGAGTACTTAATGTGCCAAGTGCTAGATTTCACATGAAAAATGAGGAACATCAAGATCAATTAGACCTTGATGAAAGAGGCATTGAAATTCGAAGGTGGAAAGAACTATAACCTTCATGACATTAGAAAAGGCATGGATCAGTACAGGGAAATCAAAACAATTTTAGATTCTGATTCCGAAGTACTGAATATGGCAGTGAGATTCTTCCTTGAACATTTTTGTTCAATTCAGATGATGAGGTATACAATGCCGCACAAAGCAGTAACTCTGGCTTTTATGAAGAGAGGCAGCTCAGACAAGATGGACCTGTTAGACTATGTCTTGAAGTACATCTATGAAGCAGCCATGCCCTGGAAGGAGAAGAAGTTCCTAAGAGGAGGACAAGTTCTAACAAGGATCTTGTACACAACTCTCGATGAAGATGAGTACATGGAACTGATGCTCAATAGAAGGCAAATGGAAGAACTAATGAACTCAAAGTAGGTGTCTTCTCCTAAAATGAGAGGAAAGAGGAGCAAAGAATTGGAAGAATCACCAAAACCCACCACTCAACCAACACTAGGAAAATCTATGAAGAAAATACGAGAAGTGGTAGGAGTTACCCACCCACCCAAAAAAATACTAAAGCTATCTGAGGAAGGAAGGAGTCAAGCTCCACAAGAAACAGAACAAGAAGAGCAGGAAGTGCAAGAGCAAGAAATGGATTATGTGACAATCACGGTGTAGGAAGACCCTAGAAATTCAGCTACTAAGACAATGGAACCCACTCATGAAGAAGAAGTAGCAGCCTAGAGAGAAGTCCAGGTAGATCCAGCTCGCTGCCCACCCATGATAGAAAAAAAAAATTTATATACATATTTTCTATAGGAATGCGAGGATAAGAGGTTGACCTATGAAAAGCAGTATCAAAAAATGTTGGATGACTTCTCTGATAAGGCAACTGACTAGACACAGTGTTTGTTATTGATCTTTGGAGTTGTCCTCTCCAATCATTTAGCATACAGAATCAACAATACATCTTTATTTTGTCAATCCTGGAAGTATTCTTGAGACCACAGCCCCTTCAAGATGATAGAATCCCAGAAGTAAGAGAATAATGGCTGGATTTCTGAGAATAGTGAAGATGAAGAGGAATTTCTAGGGTTTGGATTATCTTGAGCAAATCTCCACCATTTTCTACAATCTTGGTGTCTATTGCATGCTATTTTATCAGCAGAACACAATTATGAAGTCAAAATAAAAAAATATCACCTGTATCATATAGACGAGACAATCGTGATTCTGTGAAAACAGATGATTTTCAGCTCCAGCACCATTCTTCATCAACTCATCACTCAACACAACAATATTCAACTCTCTTCATACACAATCAACAGATTTACACAATAGAAGCTCACAAATCTCCATGGATACACAAGAATAAGACTCACAAATCAAAGAAACCACACAAAAGAGGAGAAAACACGATTTTCAGCAGAAAATATGCTATCTAGGAGTTTCACACTTTTCACACTTGAATTTTGGTCCTTTCCTCTATAATTCTAAAAATATGCTATCTAGGAGTTTCCAAAAATTCTAGAAAAAATACATAAGATTCTATCCTACATAAGGAAGACTCTTCCTTATTTTTACAACAATTGCATAAATATTTTTACAAATTTCTATCATTTTACAATTATTTTTCTTCAAAAGGCTTCCAAAATGCATCTTCTAACATCCTTCCCCTCCTAAGCCTTTCGGCTCCTGAGGAAAGATTTTCCTGCTCTTCTGCACTGATCACTTTTCTTCATTTCTTCTTTCTCTGATATACTTGTGACAACAAATCATGACTTTTTCTTTCTGTAATATTTAGATTATTGACCATTTCAAATAATGCCTTTCTCCACTGTACTGCAGCTTCTGGTTTATCTATGACATGCTTTTTCAAGTACTCTGTATAGGAAGCTTCATATGCTGTAAGTCTGGACTTTGTAACAACTGATAGATTTCCAAAAATGTCTGACTCCCTTTCAAAAAACCCGTAATCAAAGGCATCTTCAAAAATTTGTAAGTAATGACTGCCCAAAAATATTACTCTGCTGTAATAGGCCATTAAGCAGATTCTGTCAGGTGTTTCGCTCAAATCAAATAATGATGCATATGTTGGAGAATTAAAGCCGATATAATTCAGTGTTCTGATATCTGTGTCAGTATAAGTTTCTATACAGGCCAAAATTAATCTCATTATTCTTTTAAGTAGAATGCAAGCAGTGTCATTGACATCTTTGTATGTAGTTATCACAGACTCAGCAGTATTCACCATGTAACTCTTGGTAGGCCATGTGCCTGCCTTTGGACCGGCTTCTTTCGGGAAATTCAACCACTTAGGTGGAATTTGACCTTCTCTTCTTCTATCCCAAAAAGTTGTCCATTCTCTCCTTCGTGCCACTGGACAGTAAGCTGGATTGATCTTTAAATGAAGAGGTGCCTCTTTCCAGATTTTCCTACACTCTTTGTTGGCATCCAACCATTTGTTTCTCCACTTTGGATTGGCTCTTTCAAATAGTTCTTTAGTCACATTGATGTCCTCTTCATACTCAAGGTATTTGTTTGGAGATAGCCCAACTCTGGCCAACTGATAATTCTTTATACTCTCCATAATCATACATATCGGTATTCCCAATCCATCTGCGGCCCAGTGATGCTGATCTGGATTGATTCCCTTATTTAATGCAAATGTGACAATTTGCTCTTCATACTCATCATGCATCTTCCTGATAAACTCCATTCTAGAATCTCTACTTGTCAGCAATTTTTGTACAAAATCTTTTGAATATTCTCCTTCTAATCTTTTATCTGCTGGTTCACTGTCATGTTGTATTCCCTCAATATTATCTACCCCATATTCTTCTGCATATGTGGTTTCCACATGTGTTTCTTCCTGGATTTGTGGTTTATCCAATTTCTTCTGCAATTCCTCTATAGTCATCATCAGACTCCAACTCTGTTGTGCCCATAGTTCTCTTTCTTTTTTCCATTCATTCTGTTCCTTTTCTCTTTTTGTCTGCCAATCACTTCTTTCCTTTTCCATATCCATGTATAGCTTATTATACCCTCTCATAGATGTAGCAGCATGTGTACTAGCCTGCTTTTCTAATTCCTGGGCTTCTTTCAATTCTCTTTGTAATCTCTGAATCTCTTTATGTAATCCTTCCTTTTCTTCCTCTGTTATTTGGGCTGTCTGACTTTCCTCCTTTAATTGCCCTTCCTCCAATAGCAGCTTATTGATTTCTTCATTAGATTTAGTCAAAATTTGATAGGAAGTTTGCAGAGTTCTATATCTTCCCTCAATCTTTCTCAACTCTTTTTGCAATTTAGTGTTCTGCTCTGTTAGTTGTACACTCTTCTCTTCTAAGTATTGAATCTTATTTTGCATCTGTACTTCTAGCTCTTCTAAAGCAATTATTTTACTGGAAAACTCCTCATTTTTCTCTTGTACCTTCCTTAGTTGCTCTGCCATTTGCTCCTTTTCCCTTTTATGCTCTTTAATAATCATATTGTGCTTCTCAAATTCTGACTCTGCTACCATTCGTGAAATGATCATGTTCCGGCTAGAGGGTCTGAACTGTTCAATGTTATTCATAATGAGTTGACATGCTGATCTTATACTCTTTGGTATTCTTTCCAATCCTCCTTCCATTAGTATTTTTTTGGTTTCTAGTTGTTTGTCCTCTTTGCATTCACTCTCCTCTTCCTCTTCTCCTTCATATTCTATAATCTTGGCCTTGTTTTCTTCATTACTTGGATGAGTGTCCAATGTTTCTGAATTTTCCATGTCTTCTTGAACACCTGAATTCTTTTGCTCTAATACATCTGAGATCAGCTTTATTTCTTGTACCTTTTCTTTCTCCAATACCTGTTGAGTCTCTTCAGAAAGGTATCCTTCCTTTTTTTGCATCTCCTTTTCCTGGGCTAGAACTATTTCAGTTACTTCCAAATCTTTCACCTGATCATTACTTCTTTCCTCTTTGTGTTCTTCTTCCTGTTCATCAATGTTCATGAGGTCCATTGCTACCTCTTGTTCTTGATCCTCATTGGATGTAAATTCCTCATTGTTCTTCAAATCATGCAGCACATCCTTTATACTCTGAATGATCTCTTTTTCCACTACTTTCCCTGTGACTTCTTGAACATTGCCTTTCTCAAATATTTCCTCTACTTCCCGTAGTGAATCTTGATTTGTGCCTTTTTGTTTTATGACTGAGCTGCTCACTTGTGCCTTCTTTGCTATTTCTTCTATGCTCTCCTCTAGTTTGAAGTAGGTTTGTGACGGTTTTGTCCATATGGATTTCACCCTAGTATGCACTAGTCCACAACTAACTTCTTCCCTTATTTCACTTGCCTGTTCTATCATTACTGCTTTTCCCTTCATTAACCTTCTTTCATCTTCCAGAATGAGCTATTTTCCTGCTTGTTCCTGAATTGACTTCTCCTAAGACTTTTTCTTCAATTCCTCAAGTGTTTTCTGTTTCTCAGAAGCCTGTGTAATTATGTTAGGAGTATTTGGTATTGATAAATTTAGACTCTTTAACAGAAAACTCTCAATATCACTGTCAGAATCAGATGAAAAGTGTGAAGGTCCTCCTTTTTCTGGTTCTGTGGGTCTTGATACTTCTTCCACCATGGATGGCTTCTGTGTTTCTTCCATGATTACTTCCTCCCTCTCTTTGGTGACAACAGTTTCCACTCTGGATTTGCCCTTTCCCTTCTTGGTCAATTTCTTCTTTTGTATTGGTTTCCTTGGAACCTTCTTTTTCACCACAACAGTGGTTCTGGTCTCTGGAGGTCCTTGCAATTCCTTGAAATAGGCCAGCAACTCAAATTCTTTCCTGGCAAACACCTCCTCAGTTTCAGCTCTCATCATTTGATCATGGAGTGCTTCATAGTGCTCCACCTGCTCCTGAACCCAGTCTGTAACTTTGCATGAGTAGTCTTCCAGCATTTTCTGATATTGTGCCTCATACATAGCTCTTTTGTTGTTTCCTTGGGTTAAATAGGTGTATAATTGCTCTTTGCTTGTTTAGGGTGGATGAGGTTCACTAGAGGATTGAACCTGTTTCTGTGCCTCCTCATGTTCCTCTTTTGTAGCTTCCTCCATTTCTAGTTCCACTTTCCTTGGGTCCAACCTTCTTTTCTTTACAGGAATTACTTCCTCAGATATCATCTTCCTTTTCATACATGTTCCCCTCATGCGGGTTTGTCCTTCTGTTTCCCTTTCAGTCATTTTCCTTGGAGGACTCTTGATTTCAGCCATAAGGCTTCTGAAATACTGTGCCTCTGGAGCTAATTTCAATTGATCTTCCATCTCTAGAACATGATAAATGATTCTTGTTAAGAATTGGGCTCCATTCATGAACTTCTTCTGCTCCCAGTGTTTTGCTGCTTCCTTCAGCTGTTCATGGATGTATGGTGAGACATCCATTACTCCAAAAGGTTTGGTTATGTCCTTGTTGTTGAACATCAATAATATCACTGACTTATGCGGCATGGTATATCTTGGTAATTTTGGAAAACAAAAGCACTGTAAAAGCATCCTTACGGCATATTCCTCATTCTCCCTTCCTTTAAAGTCAATGAATTTTGCATATCCTGTGTAAGTTTCCTTATTCTTTTTGACAAAACTGGGGTCAAGTTTGGTTCCCATTGTGTAGAATTGCAGTGCTACTCTGATATGTTCTGCCTTGATAGTGATACCTACTTCCTGATTATCCTTGTTTTTGACTTTGCATCTGAAATAGGCATCATTTCCTCTTCCTATTTTTGTCAAACTGTTCATTACTTGTGATACCCTCTCAAAATCAATGAAAAAGATAGGCTCCTCCAATATTCTGTGCAGTCCTACTACCTTCCATCTTTTCATATTGACAGCAACTCTTTGAAACCTGTAGAATTCCTGGCACAACATTGTATATTTATACCCTCCTACTCCCACTGTGAATATGTGCTGACCAATGATGTTTAGGGTCTCCTTAAGTTCCTTCACCACCTTCTCAGCCTCTGGAATTTCTCATTCTTCATCTGACTCTAGGTCCACCTGTTCCTCCGCAGCTTCACTGTCCAGAAACCAATGGCCTCTTGATAGCACAACTGATTCTGCCTTGAAGTCATGAATTGGCAACTCCTTTGTATTCACCATTTTTTGAGGAAAGTAAAATACACAAAGAAAAACTCTAACCACATAAGTTGCAAGAAATCATAGAGTAATATGTAGGGATTTATTTTTAGATGTCATGACATAAGAATGAAAATAAAATCCAAAATAAATTCCATTTCTCCAGGAAAGACTCAAAAAGTGATCATCACAGGTGTAGCAAGATGTCTAGTGCAGTCCCTTTTCCTAACCACTCTTTTGGAAAAACAAATCATTTATCAAATGATAGAAAACAAAAAATTAACTAAAAAACTAACTAACAAAAAATAAAAAATAAAAAATAAAAAATAAATAGATCTCTACTATTCTTCTATCTATATCTTGCTTTGTGACATATGATTTTTGTAAAAAACAACAGAAAATAAACAATTTTTCTCAATTTTTCTTTCTCTTTTTTTTTCAACAATGATTTTTTTCTCTCTTTTTTTTTCAGCAATGATTTTTTTTCTCTTCTCTTTTTTTCAAATATTTTTTTCTATTTCTTTTCTTTCTTCATTTTCATTTTTTTTCATAATAATTTTTTTTCTTTCTTTTCTTCCCCTCCCAATTCTCTTTTTAGAAAAGAAAATCAGGTCTAATATGTATTTTTTCATAATTTTTATGATTTTCTAGATATAGATCAAATCTGGATGATCTTTCTTCCATTGGAACAATTCTGATTTTTTAACCCAATACTTCCTGACTCCAATTGGTCTGGTTCCCAGCAAACAACCATTCCCTTTGGATAAGCATTTTGTAGGAGTTTTTGGTTTCCATATCCATTTTGTCCTTGATTCCTGTCTCCATGAGGAGACCTGTTGTAGACTTTGATTCCATGTGCTTTTTGCTCTGATGCTTTGATTCTTTGGACCATGCCATGATTGCCATCTTCTTCCCATCTCTTCACCCTTCTTTGTTCTTCCAATCTTTTGCTGATTTTGATTATATGAAGCTTGATCATTTAACATTTGTATTGGTAATGTCTGTATATCCTCAAATGCAAAAGTGAATCCTTCAAAGTGTATATCATGCACATCTGATGGAATTTCTTGTTTTTCATTACTCAATAGAAATATTAAAAACCTTTTGTCATTTATGTTCAATTTAAGCTCCATTTTTTCAAAATCCAAGATCATTTTACCTTGTTGAAGCCATGGTTGACCTAAAATCACTTTTTCAATCATCAGATTATCTGGCCATTCTTCACAGTCTATTTTCATATATTCTTCATTAAACTTTACTTCAATAGTTAGTGAAGATAGGCTCTGTACTATTTGACCTTCCAATGTTTTGATTAGAGTTCTACTTTCCTTTCTTTTTATGTTGAATTTACTTACCAGGGCTGAACTAATCAGATTTACTTGTGCTCCAAAATCTATCAAAACCCTAATGCTTTCATTTTGAAAATCCATTATCATCACAGGGACATGTTCCTTTGGTTTGAGAGGAGATTCACACAGACAGACTTCCCTAAGCTCATTGATTTTTCTTATCCTTTCCATAGCTTCTTGTTGAGCTTCCTTTCTAATGTATTCCTCTTCTCTTTTCCTGTTTTGAGCTTGTTGCAACCTTCTCCATTCATCAATAGTTAATGGGCAATCATACCTCTTAACTCTACATCCACTTATAAAAATTGGCATGATTTCTCCGTCTATGTTAGCTAGTTGAATGGCTCCAATGTTGCTTATCTGATGTATAATATATGGTCCATGTCCTTTTTTTTGGAACTTTTTCTGATGTTCTCTGACTGTGTAAGCCAGCAC
Organism: Ceratopteris richardii; assembly: GCA_020310875.1. Classification (NCBI taxonomy): domain Eukaryota; kingdom Viridiplantae; phylum Streptophyta; class Polypodiopsida; order Polypodiales; family Pteridaceae; genus Ceratopteris; species Ceratopteris richardii. Next base: position 144,614,783 of record CM035413.1, read on the forward strand.
TAGATCTCCTACCTGTAGATCTTTCTCTTTTATGTGAACATCATGATAAGTTTTTTGCCTTTTCTTGTCCACATATAAACTCATAATGGCTTGGAGTCTAGATGCTCCCAACTTTTCCAATTCCATTACTCTTTCTGATAGTTCATGTCCAGTCCAATTATAGTGACTTCCTACTTTTAATGTTGGAATAAGGAATTCCATGGGTAAAACTACATTTTGTCCATATACTAGATTGAATGGTGTGCTCCCTATTGCAGTTTTGTAAGCCACTCTATAAGCCCATAGGACATGATTAAGTTGTAGATCCCAATCATTCATGTTTGTGTTCACTAATTTTGATAGTACAGTACAAAGTAATTTATTAGTGCTTTTTGCTAGCCCATTGGCTTGTGGGTGATATGGGGCTGACTTTCTATGACTGATCAAGAAATATTCAGTGATGTTTTCTATGATCTGGTTTATAAAATGGGTCCCCCTATCACTTACTAGCTCAATTGGAAGTCCAAATCTGGTGATAATGTTTTCATATAGGAATCTGGCAGTAGTATTAGCATCATTTCTCTTTGTGGCTTTGGCCTCAACCCACTTTGTCAGGTAATCTGTAGCCACTATGATGTATTCAGCATGGGATTGTTTTGTTGGAGGATGTATAGGTCCAATGAAATCCAATCCCCATTTACTAAAGGCTCTGGCTGAAATTAATGGAACCAATGGCATATCATTTCTTCTATTTGGTTGACTTACCCTTTGATAGACATCACACCTTTTTACATAGGTTCTTGCATCAGGAAATAGCGTTGGCCACCAAAAACCAGAATATAGAATGAGTTTAGCAGTTTTGTCACTTGAGAAGTGTCCTCTTGCCACTCCAGAGTGTGCCATTTCCAACATTTCTAGATATTTATTCTTAGGAACACAAATTCTTAGGTATCCATCCATTCCTCTCTTATACAATTGTTCCCCTATCAATTGATATTCCTCAGAGATTACTTGTAAGTTTTTTGAATCTGTACCAGCTATCACTTGTTTTCCTTTCTCCCTCCTTCTCAATTTTTCAATGATATTTTCACTCCAATCTGGATTTTTCTGGAACCAATATAGAGTTATGAATTCTGAATCTTGCAATGTTTGGCACTTCTTGCAATTGGCAATGTATTTTGATACATCTTGAATTTTATTAGGCCAATGTACCCCCATCCTATTGAGATTACTTAGGGTGACTACCCTAGAAGCATGAGTGCAAGGGTTCCAATGATGAGCTCTCCTCAGATATTCTTGTTGCTCCTCCTCAAGAGTGCAATATTCTAATATGCCTGTGTGGTTGAGATGGTATAAATGCCCAACTAGTAACATGAAGTTCCTACTTTGCAATACTAGGTGTGCATTATTCCCAATTGTTCTACAAGGTCCCATGGTTAATAATGGTACTAAAGTCATGGCCCACTCAGGAACACTTTCTACCTTAAAGAGATAAGTGTCTGGCAGATTGTCATCTAAAGGTGAACTCGGTTCTTCACACTGGATTCGAGATAAATGATCCGCTCTCAAGTGTGTTTTCCCTTGTCTGACCACTACTTCAAACTCAAATTCCATAAGCAAAAGAAACCATCTGACTATTCTCCCTGTGTGACAAGGTTTATTTACCAAATATAGCAAAGCTTGATGGTCCACAAAGAACTTAAACTTGTTGGCCAAAAGGTAATGTCTGTATTTTTTTACAGCAAATACCATGCCCAATCCCTCTCTTTCAGTGTTTGTGTAATTTTTCTCTGCTAGATTCAATTGTCTACTAGCATAGGCCACTGGAAAATCTAACTTGCTTCCTTCTATTGGTTGTGCTAACACACATCCCAAAGCATAATTGGAAGCATCCACATGAACATGAAAAATTTTGTCCCATTGAGGTGTTTTCAGAATCGGGGCTGTTACCAAAAAAGTTTTTAGAGTTTCAAAGGCTTGGTCACACTCCTTGGTCCACTCAAACTTTGTAATTAGGGCATATAAGGGTTTTGCTATGTCGGCAAATTTGTGTACAAATTTCCTATAGTATCCACAATGTCCCATGAAAGTTTGAAGTTCTTTTACACTTGTTGGTCTTGGAATCTCTATTATGGCCTTTATTTTCTTTTCATCAGTTGAAATTCCATTTTTAGAGACTATATGACCCAACATTCTTCCTTGTCTGACAAAGAATACACATTTTTCTGGATTTAAACATACTCTGTAGGTTCTGCATTTCCTGAATATATTTTCTAAGTCCTGCAAGTGATCTTGTCTTTTTAACGAAAAAGTACAAAGATCATCTACATAGATTTCCATTACCTTTCTCAGGAACTCTTTGAAGATATGACACATCAATCTCTGAAAAGTTGTTGGAGCATTAGTTAACCCAAAGGGCATAACCCTAAAGGCATGAATTCCACATTCTGTGGAGAAGGCCGTTTTATGTTGGTCTTCCAATGCTATAGGAACCTGGCTGTATCCTGAAAAACCATCTAAAAAACTATAAACCTCCTTCCCAGCAACTCTTTCTAGAAGATGATCTGTTATAGGCAGTGGATAGTTATCCCTTATAGTTGCTGCATTTACCTTTTTCAAGTTAATGCATACCCTAATTTTCCCATTCTTTTTTGGTACCACAACTATAGAAGATATCCATTCTGTATACTCAATTTCATAGATGAAATTGGCAGCTAATAGCTTATCAATTTCTTCCTTTATCTTTGCAGAGTATTTGTCATTAAATGTGTAATGTCTTTGTTTACTAGGTTTTGCTTCAGGTGTAATAGGAATCTTATGCTCACAGATTTTAGGATCAATACCTTTCAAATCCTTGTAGCTATAAGCAAATACATCCCTATATTTTCTTGCCAAATTTCTTAGTGCCTCTTCTTCTTGAGTTGTCATGTCATCAGCCACTACAATGTGTCTTTCTTCTCCCTCCTCCTGAGTGATCATGATCTTTTTAGTTTCTTCCTCATTATCATAAGCCTCTCCTTTCTTCTTTTCCCTCTTTGGTTTTCTTCTGAGAAGTAATATACTTTCCACTTCATAAGTCTTGAAATTTCTTGGTACATCAAACTGTTGATCTTTGTTCATTTCCCTTGTCTTTTTCTCATTTTCCTGATTTTCTTCTATTTCTTTGTGTTTGTTTTTCTTGTACTTACCTGAGATTTTATCCTTAATAGCATCTTCAGCTTTTACTTCCTCCAAAAATTGTGTCTTTCCTTTTTCTAATATCATTTCTTCTTCTATGTCCTCTTCTGTTCTGGATACCTTTATCATTTGTATTCCAATGTGAAAAATATCATATCCTTCTTCATTTTGAAACTCCACTCCTACATATTCATCACTGGCTAGATCCATGGTAGCCAAGATTTGATTCCACCCATAGGGCTCAAATTCCTCATCCTTGAATTGTTGAGGTACATAATTCTCATCTTGTAACTTCCTTCTTCCACACAATCCTCTCTTCTTAATCTCCTTTTCCTATTGGTCAAATTTCTTATCATATTGCACTTCCATACTGATGATTCAGCTTCATCCTGGTCCTCCATTTCTGATTCCTCACTCAACTCTTGATTTTGATGAATTTTATACCATTCTTGAGGGGATATGTCACAGTATTGCCCATTTCTTAGATTCACTTTGGTTATTCTTCCTTTGCTCTGCAAGTATAAGCAATCATTACCCCAGTCCTGCACAATTTTCATTTGTCTCATGAATGGTCTTCCTAGGATAATTTCATATGAAGTAGATTGTGGGAATTCAACTATAGCAAAAGTATGTTCTATCTCTATTCCACATATGTCCACAATCACTTTTTCCCATATTCCTAAGGGTTTTTCTATATGTCCATCTGCAAGTTGCAATCTCATTTTTGTGGGTAATAATTCATTTTTTCCCCATTTCTCCCAAGTTTGTTTAGTCATGATGGCCACTCCTGATCCACTATCCAAAATAGCTTTGGCCTTGTTTTTACCAAATTGTATTTTTAAAGTTGAGTTTCCCTCTTCTCCCTCACAATATCCCCCTATCTTATCAATGGGAATATACCACAACTCCTCCATTCCCTGTAGTTGTGGGTGAAGATTTTCTGGTGTTGTCTCCCATTTCTTCATTTGGTTCTATAAATGAGGATTTTGTTTCATTAAATCTTCCCATGTGGTATGATAAAGAATTGTGCATCTTTTATCTATATTCACCTGGAGTGTTACTTGAGGGTTTTCTTCCTTGATACTCTTTCCTCTTGTTTTTGTTGTCTCAGATTCCTCAACTGTTTTTTGAGAATTGTCTTCTTCCCCCATTTTGAGTTGTACTTCCCGAATTATTTGTTTACATTTCAGCATTCTTTCATGTTCTAAGTCTGGCATAGGATAAGCCATTTTATGGTCAGCAGGGCTTGGTCCCTCTTGAATTCTTCCTTTGTATGCTTTTATCAGAGTATCTAGACTTTTTGAATTTCCTATTTCCAACTGGGTTTGTGTCTTTGGAGGGGAAGTATTGTTTGATTGTTCCCTATTTTCTTCTTCAATATTTTTACTCATTTTTTGCTTCCTCTCCCATTTCCCTTTTTGTCTATATTTCTTTACCTTTGAGATTGAACCTTCATTTTGTTCCTTAGTTGTTCTTTGTTGTTTTGTTTGTGACCTTGTTATAGCATTTACATCCACTAGATCAATGTCACTCAATTCTTCCTGTTCCATGATACTGACTGCTTTTAGTGGTATGTTATTAGGTGTGTTTTGTTGTTTTTGAGAATTTTTTGGGCAATCCTTTATTAAATGATCCCTGCCACAATCCTTGCAATATGCTCCTTCTATTCTTAATGTAGGAGGTTGTGGACAGTCTCTAATAAAATGATCTCCCCCACACCTATAACAAGTTATCTTTGGTCCTCCTTTGAATTGAGGTTTTTGATTGGACAAGTAATTATTGGTTATATACATGAAAGTGGCAGTGTCCATCTCAATTCTTCCATTTCCCAAGTCTAAGGCTTTTAATTTTGGCTCTCTTGGTTCATAACCTTCCCATTCTTCTTGATATCCCTCATTCCATTGATAATCTTCCTTGTATGATGACTTTGTTCTTGAGTTTCCCTCCTCTATTGGTGTGTATTTGATTGGCACCACATTTGTTGGTATAGGAGGTTGTTGCCCAAGCACAGGTCTTGGTTGCTCACTATACACTGATTCTCTTTGGCTCCCATAGTCTCTCTCCTTTATGGGTTTTTTATTATAGAAGCATTCTTCCCTGGTATGGTTGGTCCATTTCCTCTCTAGTGTACAATATTTGAGTGTCTTTCTGTCTTGCAAATGTGGAGGCTTTTGATATGGGCACTGTTGTATCAGATGACTTTCTCCACAATTGTAGCATTTTTTATTTGTGTTTATCCTGGAGTTTATCAAATTGGTTTTAGTGCTTACCTCTAGGGCTTTAGCAATGGCCTGAGCCAACTCTTCTCCTAGAGGAATTTTATCTTCATATGATCTGGGTTGATCAAATGCTAACAGATCTTGGCCTCTATTATCCTCCAAATCTATTGCTTCTTTTATACAAGCTCCTAGATCAGGGCATCTCATGTAGTACACTAGGGTTCTTAATTGAGCACTTCTCAACCCTTCTATGAATAGGGATACTTGTCTAGCCATGGAAGGTACTTCCTCTTTAGGGCATCTGTCAATATATTGCTTAAATCTCCTGGCTGCCTCTCTGACATTTTCATCCTTTTGTTGTTTAAAACTGTGTATCAGAGTGGTTGTGCTATGTTTTATCCCGGTCTTTGAGAATTCTCCAATAAAGGCTTCTAGGAAGGATTCAATATCTAGGTACATTTCTTTTCTCAAAGGGATGAACCATGATAATGCTTGTCGTGTTAGGGTTAGACCAAATGCCTCAAATTGAACTTTGTAATCTTCCACCTCCTCAACTCTAATTAATTGCCTAAACTCTGCAGCATGAGCATGGGGATCTAAATACCCTTCATATTGATTTTTCATACATTTGGCTACTTGATATGGTCTAAGCATTCTACCCTGAGGTTGCCAATGGTGTCTTCTTCTGAGTGGAAATTCATTATATCCTTCTGGTTCCTTGTCAAAGGGATTTGGGGAAGCATGTGTCCTCCTCCCATGTTGTTGCTCAGTATTAGTGTAGTTTTCATGTGGTCTAGGTAAATCTGGTTGTCCCATGTTATGTTCCCAAGGTCCTTTGTCAGCACATTGCCCTAAGTCATTTGAATTTTCTGGGTCTTGGGAGAAGATGTACACACACCCTTGCCTATCCTCATACCTACCATCTTTGAATTGAGCTACAGGTGTTATGTTTAGGGGAGCTTCTAAGTTTCTCAATCTAATGAGAAACTTATGCATTCCATCCTGATATACATAAGTGCCAAACCTATTTGTATACATGTATTTGAGGATATTTCTATAATCCCCAGTTTCAATCGGCTCATTTGTTTCATTTAAATTTTCCATGTTGTTTTCTTGCCCTGAATTTCTTTCTTGGGCTTCCCCTACTACTGACTCTATCTCCTACCTTCCTAGGTCTTGCCTAGTGTGTGAATTTAGTTTGTTCCCAGACCTAAGGATCATTCAACTAATTTTCGCGATTTTGAACTCAAAATCGTGTTTTTCACGATTTTGTATTCAAACTAGTGATTTTTCACTAATTTTTGTTGAAAATCGTGTTTTCCACGATTTTCTACCTAAGCTATTGACTTTTCATGATTTTATGACTAAAATCTTGTTTTTCACGATTTTGAACTTAAAATCGTGTTTTTCACGATTTTCTAACTAGGATAGTATTTTTGGACGATTTTCTAACTAGGATAGTATTTTTCCACGATTTTGTGACTAAAATCGTGTTTTCCACGATTTTGAACTTAAAATCGTGTTTTCCACGATTTTGTGTTCAAAATACTGATTTTTCACAATTTTCTACTCAAAATCGTGTTTTTCACGATTCTGTGCTCAAAATCGTGTTTTTCACGATTCTGTGCTCAAAATCGTGTTTTTCACAATTTTGTTCCCAAACAATCGTGATTGCTCACAATTGTAAATAACACTATTTTCTGATGAAAATCGTGTTCTGGGAATCGCGATGTTGTTCTTTGTGCTCAAAATCGCGATTTTGTGTTGACTTCAGAATCGCGATTTTGAACAATTTTTTGAATTTTTTGAAGTATTGATTTTCAGATTTCTCTTTCTTCTAATAGAATCGCTTTATTGATTTTTTAACATGCAATGAAACAACTTAACCAAAAACTAATGTTTTCTCAGTAAAAACTCAAAAGTCAAAAAATCGTGATTTCGTTATTTTGCTATTTTCCTACTTTTTTGTGTTATAGGGTTACTAAAATGCTAAGAGATGCAACCAAAATAATGTTGAGACTCTTTACCTTGCTTGCTTGGTTGAAAGTTTCTCCAAAGGCAGCTGGTTGTAGAAAGTCGCGATTTTGCTCACTCTCTCTCTCCCTCACTCTCACTCAAATGAATTTTTCTTTCCATTCCAGGTTTTTATAGTGTCCAAAAAATCGCGATTTTGTGTGATTTCCACAGTTCTTCACTCTTCCACTTGTCCAATCTTTACTTACCCAATCTTGATGACATCTTTTGCAATTATCTTTCTCAAGGAACCCAAATATGCTTAGAAATTCCAGAAATTTTCCCTTACAGAAAATCGCAATTTTGTGCAAAAAATCGTGTTTTTTCTGTAGATCTTATCTTGTGCAAATTTGAGTATTCTTTCTTCTTGTTCTCTTTCAATACCCTCTACTCATTGCAATTCACCAAACTCCTGTACTTTTGCATCAAAATCACAACCTTACTCAGAAAATTGCGATTTTGTGCAGAAAATCGTGTTTTTTCTAAACTTATGATTTTCTGTAAATTTGAGTGTTCTTCTCTCTTGTCCTCCTTCAGTATCCTTTACCAACTCCAAATCCACAATCACCTGCAATTTTACCTCATAATCACAATCATTAATCAGAAAATCGCGATGTTATACAGAAAATCGTGTTTTTCAAATCTGCTTATTTTTGACAAATTTTTTGCTTTTTTCTTACTTGGTTCCTATTACTCTTATCCACAAAGCTCCAGTCCAACTTCCTAAGAAGAAAAGAAATTTGTTCGGTTGTTTTTTATGAATTTTATGAATTTTTTTAGTTTTTTGCCCTAAAATCAAGGTGAACACTTTACTTAGGGTTTCTTGTTTGGTGATCTACTGATCCTATGTTCCTTGATTGGTTATGATCTCTTATGGCTTAGCTATCACAAAAGTTCATGAGAAAATTTTTTCCAAAGAAAATGTGCTATGGAATGCAAGCAATTTTTGCAAAGATAAACTCAATCACATATTTCTTTTCAAAATGCAGATCAACTCAAGATTTATGCTCAGATTTGGTTAACAAATGAATCTTTTCTACTTGCATCTAGCTACTTTAACTGACTTTTCCTTAGTGCAACCATGTTATCTTCCCAAGAACAACAATATTGCCTAGTACTTGGTCAAAAAGAACTCTAAAAATGCAAGAATAGACACATGTTACCTCCTCTTCAGCTTTCTTGGCTCAAATCTTCCACACACTTGCACTTTTACTTCAACAATGTAATGAGCAACTATCAATTTACAAAAATTTCAGCACTTCCAACTCTAAAAGATGATCTATTGCTTTCTTTTCCCAAAAGACAAACAAAAGACATCTACCTTTTCATGTTCACATTTCTTCATTTAAAGAGTGTTACCTTTTCCTTGTGTTTGTTACCATCATCAATAGAAGATCCAGCAAGGTCCAACTGCAATGAAGCTTTTGAATTACTCCCCGGCAACGGCGCCAAAAAATGTTTGTTATTGATCTTTGGAGTTGTCCTCTCCAATCATTTAGCATAAAGAATCAACAATACATCTTTATTTTGTCAATCCTGGAAGTATTCTTGAGACCACAGCCCCTTCAATATGATAGAATCCCAGAAATAAGAGAATAATGGCTGGATTTCTGAGAATAGTGAAGATGAAGAGGAATTTCTAGGGTTTGGATTATCTTGAGCAAATCTCCACCATTTTCTACAATCTTGGTGTCTATTGCATGCTATTTTATCAGCAGAACACAATTATGAAGTCAAAATCAAAAAATATCACCTGTATCATACAGACGAGACAATCGCGATTCTGTGAAAATAGACGATTTTCAGCTCCAGCACCATTCTTCATCAACTCATCACTCAACACAACAGTATTCAACTCTCTTCATACACATTCAACAGATTTACACAATAGAATCTCACAAATCTCCATGGATACACAAGAATAAGACTCACAAATCAAAGAAACCACACAAAAGAGGAGAAAACACGATTTTCAACAGAAAACTCCTTCTCTATTCACTTGGATAGCATGTAAACAAATGATTAACCAACCCCCTCATAATAGAGGAAATTAGCTTATATACATTTTCAAGTGTCCCTTTTCACACTTGAATTTTGGTCCTTTCCTCTATAATTCTAAAAATATGCTATCTAGGAGTTTCCAAAAATTCTAGAAAAAATACATAAGATTCTATCATACATAAGGAAGACTCTTCCTTATTTTTACAACAATTGCATAAATATTTTTACAAATTTCTATCATTTTACAATTATTTTTCTTCAAAAGGCTTCCAAAAATGCATCTTCTAACACACAGGAAGAACTAGAAGCCTATGAAAAGGCTCATGATAGTCTACTAGAAGCAAAGATGGAGGCCACCTTTGTTAAAAGGGAAAAAATATTGAGAAAGATCTTTGATCACTTGAGCCTAACAAAAGATCAAAGGAAGCTACTGCCTCCCAAGAAGGTAAAAGTGGTGCCACCCTCCAAGAGCAAAGAGGTAGTAGTCCAGACAGGAGAAGAAGATATGAGGAAACAAATAATTGCAAAAAGGAACAAGAGGTTCCCAAAAGAAGATGAAAAGAAGCGGCAGTATGAGCAGCCAATGCCATACTTGCTTGAGCCTCCATCGAAACTCCTAGAAGGCAGATCCAGATTAGTAACAAGAGAATATATGCAACTCATGTGCATACCACAACCTCAGGAGCCTGAGGAGAAATACGAGGAACCAAATGATGACAAAAAATATTTTGAACAAGAGAGGAGGAGAGGAAACTATTACAATAATTATTAAAATCAGCGAAGATAAAAAAGCCACAAGAGGAGTTTAGTGTCCTAAAGCTTAAGGAAATGGAACAAGAAGTAGACCTACACAACTTCTTTGATGCATCCTTAGGGTTTGATATAGAAGTAATAAAGGAAATGCAATAGGAAGAAACAGTGGTTGTAACCACTAGTCAAGAGGAGAAGCAAAGCCAAGAAACGTTAGGGTACTAGGACCCTGACATGGTAATGGAAGAAGTGGAAGAAGAGGAGGAGGCCAAGAATGCCTTAGCAGAAATACCGGGAGAATAGCTTTAGTGGGAAAGGTCCAATGAAGAATGTTGCATAAGAATGCAAGAAGGTGAGGGAGATAGAGATGATGTGGCTCAAGAAATGAATTTCAAAATCCAAAATGTATTGAATTATCTCCAAGAGGAAACCACCCAACAAGAGGATGTCAAGAAAGAAGAAGATCAAACAAGTGAAGAAAGAAGTTCGGAGGAAAATGAAAGGGAAATTTAAGAGAATATGGAGACACTGCAGGTAGAAATGAAGATCCCAAGCGAGGAGAAAGAGGTAATGTGGGCAAACAATGAAGAAGAAGATCAGAATAAGGAAGATAAAACTATTGTGCTCCCACCACATCCAATTCAAGTGAGCCTCGAAGTAGTAATGAAACTTGAGGAAAAAGAAGTGGAAGTGGAGGAAGAAAAGCTGACACAGCCAAAGTATAAGATCCAGAAATTGAAGCCAAAGAATTAAAGTAGGCTCTAGTCCAAGGCCAAGAGGAGGAAGTACATGAAGTTATTTTGAAAATCAAGATAATGATCAAAGAAAGAGAAGAACACTTTTTGCAAGGATCGAGATGGGCTTTACTGGCAGGATTGAGGATGGAAGAAGAAAAGAGGCAACTCTTAGAAACCTGGAAGATGGAAAGAAAAAGAACTGATCAAGCAACATGAGGCTTTGACTCTACACAATGAAAAACTTCAAGGAGAGATCATAAAAGTAATAGAGGAGTTAATAGCCATAGGACACCATATGAGCGAGGCCAAGAGAGAATATTAGGAACTGAAGTGTAATTTCGAAGAAACAATAAAAGCTAAAGATAGGGAGATAGGAGGAGGAGGAAGGAATGCACTTAAGATAGTCAAAGAGGAGCTAGAAGAATGCCAAATCCACCTACAAATCAAGAATACTAAAGTGATAAAGCTCTAGCAAGGAAACGAAAAGTATATACAAGATCCGGAGAATAGTATGATGGAGCAAAGAAAGTTGGAGTAGAAATGTATAGAGAGCAAAAAGGCCACTCATGTGAGAGACTAGACTATCCAAGAGCTCCTGGAAGAACTCAAACAACAGGAATTAAAGCACTCAGGAAAAGATGAGGAAACAGAGAATCAGAAAAGGGAATATGTTGTGCTCTACTCATCTTTCAAGAAGATCAAGGAACAAAACAATGAGCTTTTATCCATCTTGGATCCGGACAGTAGCACAGCTTTCCAGAGCAGCTAAGACTCGATTAGAGTAAATGAAATAGAGAGAGAGCTAGAGGAAGCCAAAAGGGAGGCCTCCAAGGCAAAATAACAATTGCCAGCAAGGATAAAGATAGAAGAGAAAGTAAAACAATTACATGCCTATGCGAAAGAAATGTCTCAACATTGCATAGCAATCAAGGTTGAGATACAACAAATGCTAGAAGGATGCAGGGCTGAGGTGGATTCAGAAATGAGAGAGCTTATTATATGGAAAAATAAAGACTTAGAGGTGCAAGCACATATCCAAGAGGAAGCTGAGGAGATAGAACAAGGAGATACGAGCCCCATCAAGGATATGGAGATGGAGGCAAAAAACACAAATGAATGTTCGAGACCCTAAATCTCCAAAGGTTTGATCTATACTGATTTAAGATCACCTCTATATCAGTTATGGACCAAACTTTACACAAATGTTATCTTCATTTACCAAAACTTTCAACTATCACTTCTCTGAGTGAAAAACTTCATTCTTCAACAGTCTGCTTTAATAATTGACTTCATTACCTGCACATATCTTCATATTTCTTCAAACCATTGATGAACATATCTCCATACTACCTTTGCGCAATCATATCAACCATTATTCCTTTAAAAGAATCATTAAAACTTTAATTTGATCCTTAAGATCAAAGGTATGTTAGAAACTGTCTTCCTGAACAAGCGACTTTGACATAGGTAACTTCTAAGGTTGATTTCTCACAGCACGTATCCCATTTTGCTAACTGCTTTTATCCATAGCTTCATTACCTTCTAACTTAGATTTTGAATGCTCACTCATTAAAAAATTTACATTGAACACTGAGATCTAAGCAAAACATTGATAGGAAGAAGTGTGTGACTCTAAGAGGTCTACCTGCAGACTTTACATACACATGTTCCTATTGACCATACTCACAGCATGAAAAGAATTAGACCATGAAACTTTGAACATAGCTTCATTCGCTTCTAGATTAGATGTGTACAAAAGGATTTCTGATCCACATGATCAGAGAGAGAGAAATCAGAGAAAGACCCGATGCTAACTCGTGAAGGTGACTCTCTACACATCTACCTTAATGACACTTGGCTTCTAATGACTCTCTATCATTTATTTCTTTACATCATTGACTTATATACATATGATTCTAGACTTATCCTGCATCTATTACATTATTCCTTACCATCCTAAGGATTATCTATACTTAAATTACAAGTTTTTCCAACTATAATGTACATATGTATACAAGCTATCATTCTGAAATCTCTTCACTTTCTCAAATGACTTCTTGAACTTCAATCTGATCATTGACATGCTTCAAGCTCTTTGTAATCCTCAATTTGTGATTGCTTTGTTCCAACAGCTCCCCCTCAATCACTAATTTTGCTTATTTCATTCTTCTTTACTCCTGCCATCTCTTTGAACCTCTGTAGCTTAGGTCCATCCAAGCTTTTTGTCAACATATCTGCAACTTGCTCTTTTGTTGGATTATACAACACTTCAATCTCTTTATAGTACCTTTTCCCTCAAGAAATGATACTGAATCTCTATATGCTTAGTTCTGGCATGAAAAATAGGATTAGCTGCCAAATATAATGAACTCATATTGTCTCCAAAAATAAATGGAGTACTCTCATCAGTTCCAAAACTCTTCAACAAAGTCTTTAACCATATCACTTCTTCAAGTTAATGCATACCCTAAGTTTCCCATTCTTTTTTGGTGCTATAACTATAGGAGATATCCATTCTGTATACTCAATCTCATAGATGAAATTGGCAGCCAGTAGCTTGTCAATTTCTTCCTTTATTTTAGTAGAGTATTTATCATTGAATGTGTAATGTCTTTGTTTGCTAGGTTTTGCATCAGGTGTAATAGGAATCTTATGTTCACAGATTTTAGGATCAATTCCTTTCAAATCCTTGTAACTGTAAGCAAACACATCCCTATAGTTCTTAGCCAGTTTTCTTAATGCTTCCTCCTCTTGATTTTTCATGTCATGAGCTATTACAATATGTCTTTCTTCCCCCTCTTCCTGAGTGATCATGACCTTCTTAGTTTGTTCCTCATTATCATATGCCTCCCCTTTTTTCTTTTCTCTCTTTGGTTTCATTTTTAGAAGTAGTCTGTCTTCTACTTCATAAGTCTTGAAATTTGCAGGTACATCAAATTGTTGATCCTTGTTTGTCATTTTCTTGGTTTTTCCATCCTCTTGATCTTCTTCTATTTCTTTGTGTTTGTTTTTCTATATTTTCTTGAGATTTTATCTTTTATTGCATCTGCAGCTTGTACCTCTTCCAAATATTGTGTTTCTCCATTTTTCAATATCATATCTTTTTCCTTGTCCTCTTCTGTTTCTGATACCTTTATCATTTGTATTCCTATGTGAAAAACATCATATCCTTCTTCATTTGGAATCTCACTCCCACATACTCATCATTGGCTAGATCCATGGTAGCCAAAATCTGGTTCCAACCATAAGGCTCGAATTCTTCATCTTCGAATTTTTGTGGTATATAGCTCTCATCTTGTAATTTCCTCCCTTCTATACAATCTTCTTTTCTTAATCTTCCTTTTCCATTTGTAAGGTTCCTTAACACATTGCACTTCCATATTGATGATTATGTTTCATTCTGATCTTCCAACTCTGATTCTTCACTCAATTCCTAGTTTTGATGTATTTTAAACCATTCTTGAGGGGAAATGTCACAATAATGACCATTTCTTAGATTCACTCTGATTATCCTCCCTTTGCTCTGAAGGTATAGGCAATCATTACCCCAATCTTTCACAATTTGCATTTGTCTCATAAATGGTCTTCCTAGGATAATTTCATATGACATGGATTGTGGAGATTCAACTATGGCAAAAGTATGCTCTATTTCTATTCCACATATGTCCACAATCACCTTTTCCCATATTCCTAGGGGTTTTTCTATATGTCCATCCGCAAGTTGTAATCTCATTTTAGTGGGTATCAATTCACTTTTTCCCCATCTTTCCCAAGTTTTTTTAGTCATGATAGCCACACCTGATCCACTATCCAATATGGCTTGGGCATGACTTGTACCAAATTGTATTCTCAGAGTTGAGTTCCCTTCTTCTCCCTCACAATATCCTCCTATTTTATCAATAGGAATGTATAGCAACTCTTCCAATTCTTGTGGCTGTGGATCAAAATTGTCTGGTATTGCTTCCCATTTTACCATTTTGTATTGTAAGTGAGGATTCTGTTTTATCAATTCCTCCATTGTGGTGTGGTATAAGATTGTACATTGTTTTTCTATATTTACTTGGAATGTAATTTGTGAATTACCTTCTTGATCCATAATTTCCTTTGTTCTTGTTACCTTTGGTTCTCCAGCTGTTGTTTTAGAATTATCTAATTCCCCCACTTTAAGTTGTGCTTCTTGTATGATTTTTTTGCATTCTTGCATTCTTTCATGCTCTATATCCGGTATAGGATAAGCCATTACATGATCTGTGGGATTTGGTCCCTCTTGAATTCTTCCCTTGTCTTCTTTTATCATAGTTTCCAAACTTTGTGAATTGCTTATCTCTTGCTGGGTTTGTGTCTTTTGGGGTGGGCTATGTTTTGGTAGTTCTATATTTTCTTCTTCTTGACTTTTACCCACTCTCATTTTTCTCTCCCATCTCCCTTTTTGTCTGTTTTTCTTCTCCTTTGGAGATGAATTCTTCTTTTGTTCCTTGATTATTTCCTGTTGTTTAGCTTGTGCTCTTGTTATAGCATTTACATTTACTTGTTCAGGGTCATCAACTTTCTTCTTACTCCATGATGTTGACTGCTTGTATGTTATTAGAAGTATTTTGTTGTTTTTGAGGATTTCTTGGACAATCCTTTATTAAATGCTCCCTGCCACAATCCTTGCAATAGGCTCCTTCTATTCTTAGTGTAGGAGGTTGTGGACAGTCTCTAATGAAATGTTCTCCCCCACATCTATAACAAGTTATCTTTTGGCTCCCTTGCTCTCATCTCATATCCTTCCCACTCTTCCTGATATCCTTCATTCTAGTGATAATCTTCTTTGTATGGTGCTCTTATTCTTGAGTTTCCCTCCTCCATTGGTGTGTATTTGACTGGTACCACATTTGTTGGTAATGGAGGTTGTTGCCCAAGTACAGGTCTTGGTTGCTCCATAAATCCAGATTCTCTTTGGTTTACATATTCTCTTTCCTTAATGGGTTGTTTATTGTAAAAGCATTCTTCTCTGGTATGATTTTTCCATTTTCTTTCTAGTATAGAGTATTTGAGTGTTTTCCTATCTTGTAAATGTTGTGGTTTTTGATAGGGACATTGTTGTACCAAATGATTTTCTCCACAGTTATATCATTTCTTATTTGTAGCTATCCTGGTGTTTATCAGATTTGTCTTGGTGCTAACTTCTAGAGCTTTGGCAATTGCTTGTGCTTATTCTTCTGCTGGTGGGATTTTATCATCATTTGTTCTTAACTGATCAAATGCTAATAGATCTTGTCCCCGGTTATCCTCTAAGTCTATTGCTTCTTTAACACATGCTCCTAGGTCTAGACACCTTCTATAATACACCAAGGTTCTCAATTGGGCACTTCTCAATCCTTCTATGAATAGGGATACTTATCTTGCCATGGACGGTACCTCCTCTCTAGGACATCTATCAATGAATTGCTTGAATCTCCTGGCTGCCTCTCTAACATTTTAATCTTTTTGCTGTTTAAAGCTATGTATCAAGGTAGCTGTGCTATGTTTTATTCCAATTTTTGAGAATTCCCCTATGAAGGCGTAAAGGAAGGATTCAATCTCTGGGTACATTTCCTTTCTCAAAGGAATGAACCAGGATAATGCAGGTCCTATTAGGGTTAGACCAAATGCCTGTGATAAGAATCCTGTTTTTCACAATTCTATTGTAAAAAATCGTGTTTTCCACGATTTTGTGGTGAAAATCGTGTTTCTCAGGATTTTGTGATAAGAATCGTGTTTTTCACGATTCTTTTGTGAAAATCGTGTTTCTCACGATTTTGTGATAAGAATCGTGTTTTTCACGATTCTATTGTAAAACATCGTGTTTTCCACGATTTTGTGATGGGAACCGTGTTTTTCACGATTCTGTGGTGGGAATCGTGTTTTCCACGATTTTGTGGTGAAAATCGTGTTTCTCACGATTTTGTGATAAGAATCGTGTTTTTCACGATTTTGTGGTGAAAATCGTGTTTCTCACGATTTTGTGATAAGAATCGTGTTTTTCACGATTTTGTGGTGAAAATTGTGTTTTCCACGATTTTGTGGTGAAAATCGTGTTTCTCACGATTTTGTGATAAGAATCGTGTTTTTAATGATTTTGTGGTGAAAATCGTGTTTTCCACGATTCTGAGCAAAGAATCATGTTTCTCACGATTTTGTGATAAGAATCGTGTTTTTCACGATTTTGTGGTGAATATCGTGTTTTCCACGATTTCTCCCATGAAGGGTCGTCCTAATATGATCTCATAGTTATTTGCTTTTCCAAATTGATAGATTGCTAAAATCTGCTCAAATTCAACTCCACAGGTGGTTAATTTGATCTTTTCTAATATTCCTAATGGTTTTTCAACATGACCATCTGCTAATTGAAGCTTCATGCGAGTGGGTCGTAAGGCAGGCTTTCCCCATTTCTCCCAAATCTCTTTGGTAGCAATACCTACTCCTGCTCTTGTTTCTAGTATGGCTTTGGTCATATAGCCATTGTAAGTGACAGGTAGACACATGTTGCCTTCATCGCCTTCACTAAATTCTCCAACCTTATCCACTGGAATTTGTACCTTATTAGGGTTTTCATTTCCCTTGCTTTCCTTTTCATTCTTCTCCTATTCTAACTCTAGTTGACCTGCTAATTGTTTCCATAATTGCGGTTTAACATGAAGTAGTTCTTCCAGAGTCAATTGGCATTGTACTTTTGTCTTTTTAAGTTCTGTTAGATTGTGTGAATTTTTATCTGAGTTTCCCTTTCCTTTTCCTCGTACTATGGGCGCTCGGAATATCATGGATTCTTTTTTGTACTCTCCCATGTAATTTGGTAGGGTCGAAATGCTCTAAGCTTCTTCCCTATTTTGGTCTAGTCTTGATACTTCCTCATATACTTCTTCCATGTTGGGACTTGGCTGATAAACTTCCACATCTAATTCCTCAAAAGGAGGTTTAGCCACTCCATTCCTTTTCCATTGTTCTTCTCGGATTCTATTCCACAATTCTTTTGGCTAGTCAGCCTCTAAATCCGGCACTGCTGACATAGGTTCATCCTGGGTTTTCACTAGTTTACATTTATCATGCTTCTCTTTTGGTTCCTTTTCTCTGGCTTTAACACAATCCTTGTATTGATCCTCTGCTATCCTTGTCTCGGGGAGGGCCGGGATAGTCTTTTCTAGGGTTTCTTGTGCTACCTCTATGAGTTTTCTACATATCACAAACCTCTCCTTTTCTAACTCTCCTAGTGGATAAAGCTTTTCATGTTGCTCCACATTCAGTCCAGTCTTAATTCTAGCTTCGTATGCTTTAAACCACATGTCCAAATCATCCAATTTTGGGTCGGCTAGAATTGATTCCAGCTTTTTTGACTCTGAGATAGGCGATGGAATGGAAAGTTCTTCCTAAGTCTCTGGTTCGTTAGGCTTCTTATTGCTTCGTGTATGCTTCTTATCTTCCTAGTTTTTGTTTTTCATCCATTTTTCCTTGAGCTTTTCTCTTCTTTCCTTCCACTTTTGGCTTTTCGTTGCTTGAGTACTCTCACGTGGGTCTTCTGAATCTTCCACTATTTGAATTTTGGGGTGTTGGCAGTATACGGGAAGAAGCAAATACGGGCATACATGCAGATCTAGCACTAAGGCAACCCTTTATTTTTTTCCAAACCCCTACACCATTTAAAAGTGATTCTTATCACTAAAAACCCTTGTAAATATCATTTCACCTTTTTGTAGCTCCATTTTGTACAAGCCGAGGAGTCCTCAAGCTTGGGGAGCCTTAGAAGTAGTTGCCTGCCAATTTTCATATTTTTTAGATCTCGTTTGAGCCCTCAAATAAACCTTGGAACCTAATTTTTAACTAGGCCGGACACTAGGTCTGGACAGGGCCAAAGCTAGTCAAAAACTATAAATAGAGCTAGAGAGCTCATTTTTGGGGGAGCTTCTTGTAGTTTTGAGCTTGTATGAGAACTTTGTTGCAATAGAAGTGATTCCATTGTCTGACTCTCTTTGTTCTTGCTGTGTGTGCACGTGTGTGTGTATGTTTGTGCATGTTAGTGTGCTTCGCACTCACACATTTGTGCCTTCACTTGCTCGAGGTCTTCATACCATCCTCATGTCTTCCCGGATTGACATTCAAGGAGGTGCTACTCATCACTGAGCTACACCAAATTTTGGCGCCGTTGCCGGGGATTCGAGCTTTGAGGACGAGCATGTGATGGTAAGATGTAGAGAGGACGCGTTGGAATGGTAAGTAGTCGGTAAATTTCTGATTTTTCTCCATCTCCATCTCCATCTTCACCTCCTTCTTCATCTCCACCTCCACCTCCTTCTCCACTACATATTCCCTCTTCCTTGTCATTCCCCTCATTTGTTGTGTGCAAGTTTGAGAGAGAGCGAGTGTGTGTGCTTGTTTTTGTGTGTTTTTGCATGTTTCTTGCAGGCTTTAGCTTCATCATCATCTCTAGCAAGCTGAGCAGGTACGGATTTCCGCTGCACAGGTCCCGAGGCATCAAGCTCGAGCTATTGCGACACCTCAAAAACTTCACCCAATCACAATTCTGAGTGCACCACGACACTGCGCAGGCTGAGAGCTCCTAGGATCACTAGACAGAACTGAAAAATTCACCATATCCCGAGCTATCGCGACACCTCGAAGTATCGCGACACACCAAACTATCGCGACACTCCCAAGTATCGTGACACCTCGGAGTATTGCGACACCTCGACCTATCGCGACACTTCGGAGTATCGCGACATCTCGAACTATCGCGACACTCCCAAGTATCGCGACACCTCGGAGTATCGCGACACCTCGACCTATCACGACACACCGACCCCACGACCTATCGCGACACCTCGGAGTATCACGACATCTCGAACTATCATGACATCTCGAACTATCGCGACACTCCCAAGTATCGCGACACCTCGAAGTATCGCGACACTTCGAAGTATCGCGACACTCCGACCCATCGCGACACCTCGACCCGACCTATCGCGATACACAGGCTTAACGCATAAATTTTTAGGATAACTTGATTGATTAAAATTGGGGTACTTTTTGGGGCTTAATCTTGGACACATTGGGAGGATATAAGAGCCTTAGGAGTGGGCAAAAGACCTAGAAACCAGGGAGGAATTTCCTGAACCCTGAGAGCCTGTTTGGACCCCTAAGTGCCTGAATGGTCATAACTTCACCATACAAACTCCGATTGATGAGATTTTGGTCTCGTTGGAAAGCTTTTTGTAGAATCATACGTGGAGTTTTAGAACATGTATTTTCAAGTTGGCCTTTAGGTGAGACTAGGTGGTCCTAAGATTGAGGGGGTGCAGTGAGTTACTCCAGGGGGGACTGCAAATATTGATGTGTGTCTTTCAATTACTTGTGGTAGTAGAGCTATACTGACTGGTGAGCTTTTGCAGGAACATTGTGTGCACTCAAGGCAATCCAAAGCAAGCTAGCAAGGGCGAGTACCAAGCTTGGGAGAAGGCTTCCTAGGCTTGTGCAGCAATCTGAGCAACCAGAGGATTAAGGTTGGAAGTTCTCTCAGCCCTCCTTTGTCAATTCCTAGCCTAGGCTAAGTACGAATTAGGTGTGCTAATTAATTAGGGCAACATTAGGCACGAATCAAGTCCAAGAGAATTAATCAACTAAGTGCAAGAATTAAGTGGGTCTTAAGTGCGAAAACCCTAAGGGACAAAAAGTAAACTGGAG
Source organism: Ceratopteris richardii (assembly GCA_020310875.1). Taxonomy (NCBI): domain Eukaryota; kingdom Viridiplantae; phylum Streptophyta; class Polypodiopsida; order Polypodiales; family Pteridaceae; genus Ceratopteris; species Ceratopteris richardii. Next base: position 144,635,355 of record CM035413.1, read on the forward strand.
TCGACCACTTATCAAGTGCGAAGTTCACTTAAGTACTCCTGATGACGCGATTTCAGACAAGATCATAAACATAATATTCAACTCAAAAGAACAAGGTGATTGGTGCAAATTAACCTGCAACGAGAGTGTGCTTGGATCCAAGGGGGTAGATAAATCAGGCATATGAACCTTAGATCAGGCAGACACTTAGGCCGAGACAGACAAACCCTCAGATCTTCTGAAGCTAGTGTCAATCACACTGCTAGGTCTTGGGCCTAGCAGTTGAGTGATTACCCATACACTCCCAGATCAGAAACAAGTGATTCTGAGATGTCCTATAACATGGAGAGACTAGTAGGTAGTTCAGGAGTGGCGTACCTAGAAAAGCCAGAAGGACCTTACAAGACTCAATTGGAATACATCAGGACTAATCGTCTAGGTGCTCGCATCTATGAAGATGGACTGAGAAGATCTATGGTCCAGATTAAGAACCCGGATCAACCCCATGGACTAGAACACCCAGTAGTCAAGTTCGAGAATGGAGCATACCTGGATAAAGAGGGGACTATTTATGTAGTCACCACTCTTCCTGACAGAACAGACGAGTTTGGAAATGTGATTGCAGAGACCGACATGGGTGATATAGAGCAAGGAAATTTAGAGAAAGAGTCGAGAACTCCCCAAGGTAAATATGTCTTGACCAGAATCATGACTCCAGAGTGGATTCCACAGGATAATAAAAGCATAGATCTGCTTTTAAACCGAGAAACCGATGAGGCTTTTTGGAGATTTAAATCTGCTCAACCTCAGGAAGTGAGTGCCCTCACAATCTATGAGTTTAAAGACCCTGATAGCCCAGGCAAAGTAACCTACCTAGACAATGCATCAGAGAGAATCTTCATGGTCACTGAGCATGGCAGACATGCCTACACATGGAAGGGTGAATTTGTTTTTCCACAACCAAGGTCTAACGTGTCCTTTGGTCACCAAGGAGCCGGGACCTCCCAGGCTCATGGAGTCCAAGGAGATAGAAGTAGAGATAGACCTGAAGTAAGCTTTGCCGACCCACAGGGAAGAGAAAGAAGGAGAACAGGGACGGACAGAGGGGAAACCGAGAGATTTAGAGACCCAAGAAACCAAAGAAATGTTGATGATTTTCCTTTGCCAAGGCCGAGAGAACACCCTAGGACCCTGCGGCCAACTCAACTGGTGAAGTCCATGAAGAATTACTTCGATGGCACGGGTGACCCTTATGACCATGTGGCAGAGTTTAGGCAAGTCTTGAAAGCTGAACAGGTAGAGGACCTATTCACACAATATAATGCTTTTGGTCTAACCCTTAGGAACACTTCCCTCACATGGTTTCAACCATTGAACGAGAGGCATTTCAGAAACATAGACCAGCTCCTAGAAGCCTTTATCATTGAGTTTTCTAAGAGTGGCATAAGGCACAACACTTCCTCACTAATTCATAGCTTCAAGCAAACACCTCAAGAGACGGTCAGACTTGCTGGGAGACGGTTTAGGCAATACCTAGAGAGATGCCCGATGCCGGAGTTACCTACACCGGCCAAGCAAGTGGCCTTGTTCTTAGATGGATTGTTGAGCACCAAGCTCAGGTCATATGTGTATCTGAAGGACCCTAGAACTATAGAAGAGTGTGTGCGCATGTGCATAGACATTGAGGACAATTTAGGCGAGGAGTTAGAACTGTCAAAAATCTATAAGGATTCTGATAGCTCTAGTAGCCTCACATCTGGTCAATCCACATCCATTGAGGAACTTGCAGAGAAGGTAGCTCAAAAACTAGGTGTCTCTAGCAAACAAATTCCGTGATTTGCCCCAGCTAAGCGGTGCTACACTTGTGGAGGTGACCATATGGCAAATGTATGCCCCATTAAGGCGCAACCCCAGGTGAATCCTAGTAGCCAGTATTGCACCATAGAGCAAAGGTACACCAACCACACTGCACAGGACTGCCCATATAACAAACAAACTGTCAGGCAAAACTACCCTCAGCCATATCCACAACAAGGTAGATACCAGAATCAGTACCCACCACAACAATACAACCGACCACAGCAAACTTATCAGCCACCTTATCAAGGGCAGCAGAGACCTCAACCAGTCCTAGTACAGCAACCCCCTGCTCCAACCAATGTGATCCTAGTGAAATAGGCATCTGCTGAAGAAAATCCGAACAGAGCCATAGTTCCAGTCACCCCATTGCTATCAGACAGTGATCCAAGTGACCATAGTTTTGACTCCACACATATTGATAGCCCACAGGCTTACTACATGCAGTCACCCGAGCATAATGAGTCATACTATTATGAGGACCCAAGTGAAAATAGTGGGGAGCCTGAGTATGCCAATGTCATGTACACAAACCCCAACTCTAGGCCTCAACCTAGGCAGGTACGACCCCCATTTCCTAGAGGACCATGCTTCAGATGTCAGGGAGATCACCTTATATGTGATTGTCCACTGCCTGCCCCTACACAACCTCAACCAGTAACAATTCAGGGTTTCTGTCAAGACTGCGAGAAAGAGCATCTCCTACGAGATTGCCCAAAGAACCCTAATAACATGCCTAAAATCACTCCTATCAATGTTGTTGGGTTAGTTGTAGACTCCACAGGGAGTGTGAATTCCACTGCACCTGTGCAAGTGATCACAAGAGCCCAAGCACTACAACAAAACCAAGGTGTTGGTCAGGAAAAGAGCCCCGAGGTGAGTGAAACAGAGAGCATAACCAAAAAGAGGACTAGAGCTGGGAAGGATAGTCGTGAAAGAATGAAAAGGCAATGGGCAAAAAAGATGAGCGAACTTGAAGAAAGCTTGAGAGAAACCAAAGCAAAGATAAGTCAACTCGCATCTCAAAACCACTCTCACACCACCCCTCCACCACCTCTCCCTTTACCCGCCAATCCACCTTCTTCCATTCCCCAATCTTTCAATACACCACCCTTAACCCACCCACCACCCAGAGTAGGATCCGTCCTAGGCGATCCCACTCCCGAGGACCTAAACATGATGCTTAGAGCATATCAGGCCAGAATCCAAGAAGGGCCAAACGTAACTGATCATGAAAAGTGTTACCCTAGAGCAGAACTAGAGCTAGAACGAACCAAAATTTGTGCTAAGATGGTGGAATTGGCTCAGACTATGTTTGAAGCCAGTCGCCTCTTTAACATCTCTAGATCAGCTAAGACGCAGTTACACTTTGATGGACTACTAGAACGAATAGAGAGGCTAATTGCACAATCAGACAAGGAACCCGCCTCTCAAAATAAGGGCAAGGCAAGTGAGAACGTGAGCCTACCTCCCCAGGAAGCCTACATGCCTAACTCTACGGAGCCAGACACATCATCTTCTATGAATCGGTTCACACCAGAATTCCTACGAGAGATTCAAGAAGACAAATGGGCTAAAGAAAGTGAAGTCCCTCCTCCCATTGAACTTGTGGATGATGCACACGAGCAATTCCCACAGGACATCCCATCCATTTATGAGGAGCATGAGAGCATCCACTCTCAAGAGAGATTAGACTTTGAGTCTAATTCTCTACAAGAATTACCACATTTCACAGGCCCATGGGAAACCAAGTCTACTTGTCTGAGAGCGCCCACAGTCATGATAAGAAATGAAGATTCTATCATACCTAGGAATAAAGAGGTAGTAAAGAACACTAAAGTGCAGTGCAATCTCACTTTAGAAGAGCTACTCAAAGTTAAGCCAGAAGTGTGGAAACATGTAGCCAAACAAGTGCCAGACATAGCAAAATTGCGCTCCCAAGTAGGATCTCATAGAATAGTGCCTGAAATACCATTGGATAAGATAGGAGACATGAGTGAAGGAGAAGAAGGAAATACCTATCTCCCAGTTACTCATCAGGGTTACACAACCAAGGCGATTTTGGACTCAGGTGCAGGAGTTGCAATTGCTACAACTTCCCTATGGAAGCGATGGGGCAAGCCAGCACTCCGACCAACGAGAATGAAATTGCAGATGGCTGATGGTCATATTGAAAGGCCCTTAGGATTGCTAGAAGGAATAACTCTCACTACATGTGGGGTTGAGTTTGAGCATACTTTTGCTATATGCGACTTTAGCAAAAACCAAGCCTACGAGATGATTTTGGGAAGGCCATTTATGCGGAAATTGCAAGTAGTCCAGGATTGGGGAGCCAATTCCTTGTATTTGCAACATCTAGGTGTTACAACCAAAGTCAATCTTAAGGATTAATCTCATAGAGACGTACCGCCTATTCAATGGAATCCCATCCATAGAGCCAAAGATGAGACTGAGTCTCTGCATTCCATAGGATCCGGATCCTCGTGGATGCATGAAGACACCCACTTATGGATGTGTAAGGTAGCAGTAGAAGAAGAGAAGAGAGAGAAAGCCAGAGAGGTAGGTGCAAAAGAAAACCATAGATCAATTCAAGACCCAGCCTATGCACCTGTAGTCTTTCCTGATGAGGAATTTGAACCCCATGGTTGGGCAAAAATCCTAGCAACAATGGATGTAGCCATCAATGAAGAGCAGTGGACACCTCACTGTGATGAGGATGGCTATGACATTTCAGTCTTTTCAATAGAGCCAATCATGGGAGATGCAGTTTTAAAAGAATGCGAACCTAGCCCTGATGCATTTGAGGATGCGAGTGACTCCGATCTAGAGTCAATCATTATGGACCCACCTTTTGCATCAGATGAAGAATACTTCTATGAAGTAGAATTTCAACCCCAGAGGCACGGAGAGCTTACAAATGAGGTGAGGTTAGCCACACAAGTAGCTACTAAGAGCAGAGGAAAAAAAAAAAAGAAGAAGGAAGTCACTCTGGAGGCAGAAGAATCCTTGTTTGAGGTCCCTGAAAATTTTAAAAAATATGAGATAGACGATAGGAGAGTCATGATAAGAATGCCTAAACGTGAGGCACAAGAAGGAGAAGCCTATGATAGCAAGGAAACTACCAAGAAAATAGTTGTAGCTATCGAGGAAGGAGAAGAAAGATGCACGTACATAGGTCATGACCTGACAGAAGAGGAAGAACAAGAGCTAATAGCCTTGCTAAGAGAATACCGAGATGTATTTGCTTGGAGTTATAAGGACTTGAAAGGGGTAGACCCTGATATATGTTCACATACAATCCCCATGACCTCAGATGCCAGACCCTCGAAGCAGAAGCCCTACACATACAATGATAACTATGCTGCTAAGATCAAAGAGGAGATAGATAGACTGGTTGAAGCCGGATTCATCTATGAAATTGAGCACACTGAGTGGGTATCCCCCATTGTAGTGGTGCCCAAGAAAAATGGAAAACTTCGTGTGTGTATTAACCTTAAAAAAGTTAATGCCACCACGATTAGAGACAGTTATCCTCTTCCTATCACTGAGCACCTATTAGAAAGGGTAGCAGGCAAGGAAGTGTACAGCTTCCTAGATGGGTTTTCGGGCTACAATCAAGTAGCCATTGCTCCAGAGGATCAACATAAAACGGCTTTTTCCACAGAGTGGGGCATATTTGCCTTTCGGGTAATGCCATTCGGGCTTACTAATGCACCTGCTACCTTTCAAAGATTGATGTGTCACGTGTTTAAAGAGTTCTTGAGGAAGAATTTGGAAGTCTATGTTGATGATCTGTGCGCTCATTCCAATTAGACAGACCCATATACCTGAACTCAGACAAATCTTTGATAAATGCAGAGAATATCAAGTCTGCTTGAACCCATAAAAGTGTGTTTTCATGGTCAGGCAAGGCAAAATTCTAGGACACATAGTGTCTAAGAACGGCATATCCACTGACGAAGACAAAGTGAGAGCCATCGCAGAACTACCTAGGCCAAAGAACGTCAAGGAAGTACAGGCTTTCATGGGGCATTGTGGTTACTACCACCGGTTTATACACATGTACGCCATCATAGCAAAGCCTCTGTATGGACTTTTGACTAACTTTGAGTGGACTGACGAATGTGAGAATTCCTTCAATGAGCTTAAACAAAGATTGTGTTCAGCACCAATCTTGACCACACCGGATTGGAATAAGCCATTCCATGTCCACGTGGATGCATCCAATTATGCTATTGGGTGTGTACTCGCGCAACCTACCGGTGAAAGTAATATGGATCTTCCAATTGCCTATGCTAGTAGACAGTTGAATGCAGCTAAACGAAATTATACCACTACAGAGAGAGAAGGACTAGGCATGGTATATGCAGTTAAAAAGTTTAGACATTATTTGCTCGCAAATAAGTTCAAATTTTTTACTGATCACCAAGCTCTACTGTACGTGGTAAACAAGCCATGTAATACGGGCAGATTAGTAAGATGGTTTCTCTTACTAATGGAGTATGACTTTGAGGTAGTAGTGAGGAAAGGGAGAACTCACCTGAGAGCAGATCATCTCTCAAGGCTCACATCAGGAGAAGCCCCACAAGGAGTGTCAGATGACTTACCTGATGCTTACTTGTTTAACTTGGAAGTTGTAGCGCAGTGGGCTAAGCCATTAGTGCCAGTATTAACCTACGGGCCTAACCACTCAGTAATGGCCACACAGGATAGAGAGGTAGTAAAAGCCCAAAAGTATCACATCATGGCAGGAAGTATGTACAAGCACACGGATCAAGGGATCTTGGCTTGTTGTGTGGAAGAGGACGAGCACGCGAAGTGGTTGCAATTAGCACATGTAGGTGCATTAGAGCAACACTACTCAAAACAACGAACCCTACAAACATTGAGGAGACTTGGAGTGTACTGGCCAACTATGGAAGCAGACGTCCATAGAATGTGCAAGGAATGCCCAAATTGTCGCACTAAGCCACCAGTGGAACATGCCACCCTTTATCACGTGTCTCTAGTGCCAGATTGGAGCAAGCCACTAGTGGCATTTCTGAGGACGAAAACATTCCCTCAAGATATGACCCTGACGAGACAAAGAAGTCTAGAACAAGAGGCCCTAGATTACTCACTCATTGGTGATAATCTATACAAGCGCAGTGTTGTAGAGATTTACATCTCTACATATCCACATCTCTACGTATCTAATGTTTGAATAATCCAAATCTAAAGAATAATTTTCTACTGAGAACGTTGCAGATATTTTATCGAAGCATTGGCTAGAAATATTTATAAGAAGATTTGCATATTACTGAAGATTGTACCATTATTGAAGGGGGGATTGTTGGAAAGCAATGTTCTATTGATTTCAACAATTTTCCATTGATCCATTTATTGTTCCATTGGTTCGATTTGAACAAGTTACAAAATAACTAAGTGTTGATTCTAGTGCCCTCTACATCGGACCAAGACGGGCGCATGCGGACAGGATTTGTAGAGATTCCTTTCAATCCATATACAAGCAAATCGGGCTGGGCGTGTGGCTACGCCATTTGACTCCTATCCAACCCGTCCGGGTTCAAGTTCCGGCTACAGCAGCGCGCGAAGATCTTTTTTGAACTATGCTTTTTAATTCAGCGATGGACCTTTTACAGATCGCGATCACGAAAAGTGATTTATTCGAAAGCTTTACGATCGCTAGCTTTTGGGAATTGCTTTATTTTGGAGGGCTCTACTATATAAGAAGAGCCACATACTCATTGTATTCATCCTTGACCTATATCTTCTACAAGCTCTTGGAGGAGCTCTTGGAGGTTCTGAAGCTCTTGGAGGAGATAGGAGGAGTTGGAGGAGGAGTTCTCACACTCTTGAGGAGTGTTGGTCCACACATAGTGTGGAGGTTCTGCTCACATGTTTGAGGAGGACATCATTATCTATGATGTTTTGGTAACTTGTATCTGTTTCCGTTATCTGCATTATATTTGTACGAAAACATTAATTGGCTCTCCAATTTCCTCACATCTCTCTTATTTCCGATCTCTCTTATGATGTTAATGAATTGTACGAGTGATTTGATCCGATTATTTGTGAGCATCTATATTTGAGTTCTACCTCTTAAGTTTCCCGAAGCACCCTGCGTGTACCGTCTATTTGGAACACAAGCAGTTGGCCTGATCCACCCAACTGAGCCCTTCGCGACATTGTGAACCCGACGTGAAATTGTTCCACGGCATTTGGCAATTAGGAGGTACAATATCAAGCTCAATTCCAGGTACGCATATTTTACTTCTACGTTGATTATATTAGTGAACAATGGGCAAAAAGGGGGTTGGCAAACACACCACACAAGACATAGGTTCTAGTGTGGAAGCATTAATTGAAAAAAAGTCTGCACAATATGATGAACAATTCAAAGATATGGAGTCACAAATAATTGCATCCATAAATAAAAAACTCGAGCCATTAACTTCATATATCTCAATGATGACTTCAATATTGGGAAAAACTAATGAACTTATGAAATCATTAAATACACAATTTAATCAAGAATTTGGGAATTTAGAAAGAGTTGTTCACTATGAACTTTCAAATTTGATAGAGAGTATGGAAAATCTATCAAATCATGTGAGAGAACTTGTAACATCAAAGACTATTAGCTATGAAAATTCAAGTTTAAAAGAAAATAATGAAATTCTAACCGATCAAGTAAAAGAAATTGCCACATGTAAGTGTAAATATGATCATCAAGTACAAAGCTTGTCTACTCAAGTTTTTGATAAAAGACATTCATCTGACCATAGAAGATCTACCCCTAAGGCCACATATAGAAGATTAAATAGACCTATAAGATGCTTTTGGTGTGATCAATTTGGCCATATGTTTTGGAATTGTAATGCATATGAGAATGCTTGTAGACTTAAATTGGTCATTGAAGTTGATAAGAAAATTTGTAAATACCATGATCACTCAACTTTGCACTTGAACTTAGGAAAAGGTGGAATGAAAGAATATTTTGATCAAACAAAGTCTAAGCCAAAATCATTTAGAAAACAATGGAAACCAAAGAGATACAATGATAAGAAATCTTTTGAACAAGAAACTATGATAGAAATTGAGAATCAAGTTAAATGTTTTAAAGAAAAGAAAAGTGAACAAATCAAGTTGGATAAACAAAAAGTTGAACAAATTTTGCAAGAAATATTGGAAGAGGATGAACAAGAATATGAAAAGTTGATACAATTGAAAAAGAAAGATGATAAATATTATGTACTATGTGATCCAAAGTTTCTAGAAAATGACAAATTATTTGATCAAGAAAAGGTTAAGAACTTGAAAGTTCAATTGAGCCATGATATTAACGATGAACAATCTATTCAAAGTGAACATGAAAATATCAATGAAATTGATGAGAGTACAAACAATGATAATAGTATTAAAGAAAAGGAAAAACAATGGATTGAAAATGCTATCAAACAAATTGAACAAAATATTAAAAATTCATCAAAGTCTTCTAAACCTTTATCTTTGCAGAAAAGAACAGGTTGAAGAGGATAAACAGGTGCTTATAATTGAAGACCAACCATGAAGAGATCCAAAGATAGGAGATGATGAGTGAAATTTGTAGTAAGGATGAATTGTAAAGCATGTTTTTTTATACTAACTTTGATGTTTTTCCTGAGACAGGAACACGCTTCTTCAAAATTATCTTTGATAATAATGATGCTTGAGACTAGTGAGAGTGTTTGAGTGATTGAAGAGTGAGAATTGAGTGTTGACTTTAATGCATTTTTAGTCTTCTTTTCTTACTCTCCATTATTTGCACCATATTGAGTCTAGTATGCACTCAGAGTATGCATAAACCAATGTATATATACACATGTTTATTTCTTTAGCCTGCACAATCTATTTGCACTTGTAAACAAATTAAAAAAAGGGATGACATCCAATTTAAAAAACAGTTATCAAAATTTCTGAAGAACCTCATCATCGACTTCCTCTTACCTACCTTTTGCACCATGATTTTGGAACAATGCACTTAAAGTATGCATGGTAGGGTCTCATTACATGACCTTGCATCCAGGCACATTTTGAGCTTTACCCATGCACTTTGAGTGATTGTAAGGATTGATGTATATACACATTGATATGTATGTGAGTGAGCGCACAAGCTTCATCATCAAATGCCTTTTACCCTGATACTTGCACCATGTTTGTTTACTTATGCACCTAAAGTATGCATGGTAGGGTCTCATTACATGACCTTGCATCCAGGCACATTTTGAGCTTTACCCATGCACTTTGAGTGATTGTAAGGATTGATGTATATACACATTGATATGTATGTGAGTGAGCGCACAAGCTTCATCATCAAATGCCTTTTACCCTGATACTTGCACCATGTTTGTTTACTTATGCACCTAAAGTATGCATGATAGGGTCTCATTACATGACCTTGCATCAAGGCACGTTTTGAGCTTTACCTATGCACTTTGAGTGATGGAAAGGATTTATGTATAAAAACATGAAATGTATGAAAGTGAGTGCACATACTGCGTCAACGAATGCCAAATACCTTATCTTTTGCACCATATTTTAACCATGCATTTCCAAAGTATGCAATTGATAGGGCTACATTATATGGCCTTGCATAGGCACAATGCTTATCTTCCCATGCACTTGACAAATGTTTTCAAAATTCAATGTTCTATGAAATGTCAGATTATCTTTGAAGCAGAAAGAAGATTTGAAGATTGGCCCATCAAGGATGATGTGCAAGTTTAGTAGGGGCGAATGTCGTAGAGATTTACATCTCTACATATCCACATCTCTACGTATCTAGTGTTTGAATAATCCAAATCTAAAGAATAATTTTCTACTGAGAACGTTGCAGATATTTTATCGAAGCATTGGCTAGAAATAGTCATAAGAAGATTTGCAGATTACTGAAGATTGTACCATTATTGAAGGGGGGATTGTTGGAAAGCAATGTTCTATTGATTTCAACAATTTTCCATTGATCCATTTATTGTTCCATTGGTTCAATTTGAACAAGTTACAACATAACTAAGTGTTGATTCTAGTGCCCTCTACATCGGACCAAGACGGGCGCATGCGGACAGGATTTGTAGAGATTCCTTTCAATCCATATACAAGCAAATCGGGCTAGGCATGTGGCTACACCATTTGACTCCTATCCAACCTGTCCGGGTTCAAGTTTCGGCTACAGCAGCGCGCGAAGATCTTTTTTGAACTATGCTTTTTAATTCAGCGACGGACCTTTTACAGATCGCGATCACGAAAAGTGATTTATTCGAAAGCTTTACGATCGCTAGCTTTTGGGAATTGCTTTATTTTGGAGGGCTCTACTATATAAGAAGAGCCACATACTCATTGTATTCATCCTTGACCTATATCTTCTACAAGCTCTTGGAGGAGCTCTTGGAGGTTCTGAAGCTCTTGGAGGAGATAGGAGGAGTTGGAGGAGGAGTTCTCACACTCTTGAGGAGTGTTGGTCCACACATAGTGTGGAGGTTCTGCTCACATGTTTGAGGAGGACATCATTATCTATGATGTTTTGGTAACTTGTATCTGTTTCCGTTATCTGCATTATATTTGTACGAAAACATTAATTGGCTCTCCAATTTCCTCACATCTCTCTTATTTCCGATCTCTCTTATGATGTTACTAAATTGTATGAGTGATTTGAGTTATGATTTCATCTAATTATCTGTGAGCGTCTATATTTGAGTTCTACCTCTTAAGTTGCCCGAAGCACCCTGCGTGTACCGTCTATTTGGAACACAAGCAGTTGGCCTGATCCACAAATGAGCCCTTCGCGACAGCGGAAAAGATGGTTACCTGAGACTATGTGTTCATGAGAGTGAATATCTAAAGATCTTGGAAACTGCTCACCATGGTGTAGCAAGAGGACACTTTGGTCCAGATACAGTGATCAAAGCAATTCTATTTGCAGGATTTTGGTGGCCCACCCTTCACATGGATGCACATACCTATGTGAAGAGGTGTGAGATTTGTCAGCGAACCCAGTATCCTATACGCAAAGATGAGATGCCACTGAAGCCTATGATGGGCGGACGTGCATTCTCTAAGTGGGGAATAGACTTTGTAGGTCCTATTAATCCCCCAGCTAAGGGCTCACATGCTGAATATATCATCGTGGCCACAGACTATCTAAGCAAGTGGGTAGAAGTGAAAGCTACTACAAAAAATGATGCTCAAACAACAGCAAAGTTCTTATTTGAAAATGTGTTCACAAGGTACGGATTGCCAATAGAGTTGGTGAGTGATAGAGGCACACACTTCTTGAATGAATTCATAGTTCTCCAAGAATTCTTGGTAGTACATAAGAAGTCTGCCCCCTATCACCCTCAAGCTAATGGCCAGGCTGAGAGTACAAATAAGATCTTATGCAATGTACTGACAAAATTAGTGAACAATAAACGCTCTGATTGGGACAAACAGCTACACTATGCTGTTTGGGCATACCGAGTGGCCTATAAAACGGTACTCCAAGCCACACCCTTTCACATGGTGTTCGGTCAGAATGCGGTGCTACCCTTGGACTTTTTGATACCTACATTGAAGGTAGCACAAGAGCATGACTGGACAGGCCATGAACTCTCCTCTCGAATTTTTGATCTTGAACGTCTACGTGAAACACGATTGAGAGCTGCAGCAGGAATCTATGCAGCAAAGAAGAGGCAAAAGGCATATTTTGATACACATGTGAAGGATAAAGGCTTGAAAGCAAGAGACCTAGTCCTAGTCTACACATTGAAGCAGCATGCACGAAAATTAGAGAAAAGAGGCTTTGGACCTATGATCATAAATAGAATTTCAACTAGTGGGGCAGTACAACTAGCCACTTTGGAAGGCGATATTCTCCCTAGCTACATAAGCGGATGTAGAGTCAAGTTATACCAACAACCCCTGACTGAAGAGATGTTAAATCGGCTCAACACGTCCAAGAAATGTAAAGAGGAGGAAAAACGAATTCGAGAAGAAGCACAAGCAGAGGCCTTAGAGCGCATCCGACGAATGAAATTGAGGAGGCAAGGGAGAGATCAGCCTATGATTGACACTCAAGAGTCTCTAGGCTATCACATGGCCATGTGCGAGGCTTCAGGTGAACGTACCCATAAGATAGTGGATCGGCGACCTTTTGTATTCCTAGAAATAAGACAAAGATATAGCACAACAAGCGTGAGAGCTTTAATTGATTCAGGAGCAGCCACTAGTGCAGTTCGGTGTTCTTATTGCCAACAGCCGCAATTGGAGGTAAAACCCCTAGAGGCATATCTGATAGGATTAGGAGGTGTTGAAACCTCTTGCATGGGAGAGGTGGATCTACCCCTCTACATTCAGGACGTACTAATGCCAGTAAGAGTGCTAGTATGTGAAGACGAGGATCTTACTGAGCCTCTTGTCTTAGGCCAAGACTGGATCTATGATCACGCAGTCAACCTCAACCTAAGAAGTGGACTTCTTCAGGCTTGGGTAGGCCAAAGCCGTCTTACGATTGAATTAGAAAATCAAGCACTCAAACCAATAGAACAGGCACCAACTCCTGGTCCCTCCAGGAATCCACATAAAGATAATGATGCTCTTCTTGTCCAAACTTCTATGGTGCAAAGGATTGTCAATCTTACCAAAGGTACAGGAGTCAATGAGGAGTTCGCAGCGGGGTCAAAGGAGATTCTAAACATGAAGACCAAACACTATACAACACGAAGGAGGCCATTGATCAAGAAGCAGGAGTGCCAACTAGTGCAACACGGAGTACCTCGTGGCGCGAAGCAGATCTGGATACGCAAGGATGGAAAACCCACAACTCTAATAGCAGACTCTCGAGGAGGCCACAAACAAGCCACACCATCACGGACACAAGTGAAGGAGTCCCCTAGACAACCTCCTAGGCACACCACGTCTATTTGGGTCCCTAAGCGATCAATGAAGGCTAGCCCCAATGCTAGACACATATGGGTGCCCAAGGCCTGTTTACGAGCCCAAATAGCTCCAACTCTAGTTATTGGCATAATTCAACACTCACACGTCCTCTCGACTAATAACGCAGGAACTCTACCTAAAGACCACCCTAACCCACACTCAACCAAATCGAGAAATGTCTGGAAATGGGTGCCCAAAAGGCCCGAACTCCATCACACTCTAGTTCATAAATCTCTACCTGTCTTTAGCTCTAAGAGCTACGAACCCTCTAGCAAAGTTTGGAGACTTAAACCATGTATCAAATCCCCAGACCCAATTTTTGTAAATCCATCCTCTCTGACATAGGTGCATTCTGAGTCCATTGCATAACCAAAGTAGACATCTAGGATGATACTGACCTCTAATCACCACCCACATCTATCACAAGCACTTCACCTCTGACCACTAACCTTCGGGATTGTCATGTTAGTATTGTGAAGGGAACACCATTACATCCTGTTTCCTATGCAACACTAATGTGCCTTTCTTCTTCTAGCAGATAAGCACCCGATTCCCATGGTAGCAGCAGCAAGCACGAGTTCTCAGGCAGGCACCAGCACTCAAAATCAATTGGGATACCATGCCCTGTGGAGATTCCACTGACAGCTAGGCCGGATGAGCTTTTGAACGTAAGAAGAATTCCCATTCCGGATCCACCAAGTGGCCTAACAGAAAGAGTAAAGGGGCATTCTCATTGGTTCAATGAGATGCCAGGGGATTTGGGAGACGCAGATCATATCTGGGAATCCAAGATGGAATGTGGAGGAGTGTGGTGGACCTTTCAGTTCTTCTCACGAGAATTTGAAGCATTGCAAAATGCAGCTCCTCTTCAGGATATTTGGCAGAAAGCGGGATTGCAAGATTACTTTAGTGCAGCCTTGCCTTGACCGGATTTTCTTAGGTGTTACTACTTGATAGCCACACTGAAGCCGACAGGGGATAAAGATCATTCAGGCACATTCTGGATGCCCTCCCTATCAAACCAGGAGGAAATGAAGAAGTTTGAGTTGAATGTTACCTTAATCAGGGAAGCTCTTCAGATGTATGGCACCCACGTTCCCTCTGATAGAGATCCCTTGATACCAGAGTCAATGAAGAGCAACAGAATCAAGAAGTTGAAAGAAATGTGTGCCCTCACCCGTAACATCGCCATACCCCTGCGAATGTGCCTTCAACACTTCGCATTTCCAGCTCAAGACCGTTTTACCCAACCTCACAAGAAAATATGGTATGGATTATATCTAGCAGAGACAGGAAGCTTGCCAATTAAGATGCCTGTATGGATTCTGGACCAATTGTATGAAGCAGGCAAGCGGGGTGTGAGGAAGCATACGTTACATGGCTGCTGTGTGATCACCAGAATTATTTATAGATGTCTTGCATATGACGTGCCAATAGCCAGGGCCCTTAAATACTCACAATTGGAGTTTTTCAAGGGGCGGAAGTCAGGGAATCAACCAGCGAAACGAATGCGTGGATCACTCTCCCAGGTCATGATCCCTCACGAGGCCACAACCGAAGCTCCCCCTAGAGAAGAAGCCCACGTGGCACCTTTCACGGTACATCTCCAAGGAACTCAATCAGGGGGTGTGGTACAGCCCACTCCATCCGCCCCTTCACTACCTACCGATGCCGAGTTTGCATCTATGGCCACCTTAACTGAGGATCCCAATTTTAATTTTGAAAGATTCCTGCAGACGGCCCACTTATCTGATAGTGAAAGTTTTTCTGACAATGCCGATCCGGGATCATCATTCCAAGGAGAACAGCCACAGCGCGAGACAAGCAGGGTACATTGGGAAGAAGAGGCACAACATCCTCATGGTCCAAGCACACAAAATCAGGAAGAAGAACGGGGGAATGAACCAGAGGAGAGTGAAGAGGAGGCCCCTGCCTACATGGCACAACTCAAACGGCTATACAAGACAATCAAGCAGGTACAGAGAAGACATAAGATGACAGAAGAGGCGAATAGAGCTCTAGTGAACCAAATGCTTCAAGCCGAGAATGTCGACTCACATTTTGTTGAATCATTGAATCTATTGGCGGAGACATGTGGGATCGGGGAAGCATTGAGGACAATGGTCTATCAGGAGAACCCTACCTATGATCAACGAAGGATTGATACACGGCCACGACGAGGAAAAATGATTCAAATGGAAGTCTCTACTACCTTGCCTACCACAATTTCAGAGGATGTTCACATGACGAGCCCAAGTCCCACTGACGAACAAGATGTAATTACACAGGTACCATCTCCACCGTCACCTTCCATTCAACCCTCAGAACCCTTCTCCACTAGTCTTTCTGAACAACCGATATCCACCCATCATGAAACCATTGTACACACCTCTGTTTTTACATCCTTCCCTTTACCCACATCCATCACATCCACCCAAATTTTTGAACCTCACACCGGTCATCCTGCCACCGATCAAACCATAATAGGTCACCCTTCCTATCTCCCGGCCCTTGGACAACCACTTGCCACTAGCCAGACCTTATCCCATCCTTTTCCATTCACCCACACCCAAACCCTATCCACCACTTCCCTAGTAACTGCCTCATACTCAACCCAAGTCACACAACCGTCATTCTGGACAAACCTTGTAAATATACTCCAATAGGTCGAGAACTATAATAAAAAGTCCCTTTCCCAACCCCACTCCCCCACATTCACTGCCACCACTAACACACCACCTATCGTTCCCGTATTCACAATTCACACTCCACACACTCTCACATCCGATCCCATGGATATTTCACCATCCACAGGAGCACCCACCACCACGTCTGTTCCACCATCAGCACATCTCACTTCACTCATAGGCACATCATCCACTTTTCCCTTTCCCACCTCCCGACCCTTGGCATGTTCCACCTCTACCCATGCATCCACATCATTTCGTAATGCACTAGACACCATGGTTGAAGCGGCCACTCAGCTTAAGCAAGAGTATAAGCTATTAGAAGAAAATAACACAGAGCTGTGCAATCTCTCGGCTCAACTCCAAGCACGAGTCGATGCCTTGGAACTAGGTAATACAGCACTACAACACCAGGTGACTTCCCTCCAACACTCGAAGACAGAACTCGAAGCTAAGTATGCAAAGACAAGCAAAGCTATGGAGGAACAACTCAGAGAACAAATGGGCCGCAATGCGAGACTTCAACGCAACATGGCCCTACTACGTCGCCATCTAGCAGCGGCTCAAGAAGAGAACCGAAGGCTACAACAACAAAACCAGGAGAACCTAGAAGCGGCCATGGAAAACACCCCGGGAGCACCTATAGACCCTGCAAAATTCCAGGCTGTCCCCTCAGAGCATATTCAACAGGTGATCAGTTGGCAGACCAGATAAAGGAACTACAAGGATCCAAAGTACCGACAACACACCCACCCACACCTAAAGAGAGAGTCGATGCCGCTACTTTGCCAGAACCTGAACCTTCAACCAACAGTGAGGTACTTGAGCTACGACAACAGGTTGCAGAACTAAAAATCAAGTTGTTACAGTATGAACGACCTCCCTCTCCACCTGATCAAACCATAGAAGAAGAAACAGTAGTCATTCCAGTGGAGGAGACATTTGAAGATAATTATGAGCCTCAACCCCTTACAGGAGGCAGAATTACGGAGGAAGGCCAAGACACATATGAGGAGCCCCCATCGACATGGATGAAGCAGGTAGAGGAGATGGGCCACACTCACGAAGAGCGCGTAGCAACTCAGATGCTGGCCATGAAAACCATTGAGGAGTCTATACTCAAGTCTGAATATTTCTCGAACTTGGCTCCTAGGCGGTTGATCACCAGTTCAGAGTTACAATATAGGCCCTATTTTGTACTGCTGGTTGACTATAATGCTGAGATCAAACGCATAACCAACCAGTACCCTACGTTCGCAACACAGTTCGAACTCGAGGACATTCCAAAGGCAGCCAAAAAGGGGGCCATATTCCAACCCATATGGAGGCAAAAGTTATTGGAGACCTATCCAGAGATGTTACGAACATGGGATCACGCTCCCATGCATTTGAAGTATAAACCTTGCTTTGGTCCAATACAAAGAAGAAGATCATGGAAAGCATTCGCCATCAAGGTTCAGAACAACGCAAATTGTAAAGAATGGCTCAATTACCCCGCAATCGCACCCCCAACCGGCACACCTACAGTATCATACATGATAGCCACCATCAGACATTGGATACCACGCCTCCACCCCATGCCGGATGTCGCCGCTCAAATGATGCTCAAAATTTTGGACATGATGCAAGTGGTGCTAAAGACCTTTCGAAATGTAAGTAACATCCAACCTTCAAGTCCGGGCTTCATCAATGGTAATTATGATTTGCTGTATGACATGAGCACGACCCCGAGCATTCGAGTAGCTTACGCATGGCATGCACGAATAAGATATCTCCCTGCCTGCTACAAGCAAACCTTTGATGATATGTTCACCACGGGGTTTTGGGAGTCACACTCAGAAGTATTCGCACCACGCCCAACCCACCTGCTACAACTATTTGCGTGTGAACAAACCATGCACTCGGAACTCTACACCACACCACACCCTGATCTGCCAGGAGCAGTCAATTGGGATGCCCTTCAGAGAGATTTGGTCCGGGGACTACGCATCAAGGAACAAGAAGTGGCAACCGACCTCATACAGAGGTACATTGATCAAACAATGGAGCAGAGGTCTGTCAGAGGCGACAGACGCTAGGGAGGGGAGAGTGTTGGCAGTATACGGGAAGAAGCAAATACGGGCATACATGCAGATCTAGCACTAAGGCAACCCTTTATTTTTTTCCAAACCCCTACACCATTTAAAAGTGATTCTTATCACTAAAAACCCTTGTAAATATCATTTCACCTTTTTGTAGCTCCATTTTGTACAAGCCGAGGAGTCCTCGAGCTTGGGGAGCCTTAGAAGTAGTTGCCTGCCGATTTTCATATTTTTTAGATCTCGTTTGAGCCCTCAAATAAACCATGGAACCTAATTTTTAACTAGGCCGGACACTAGGTCTGGACAGGGCCAAAGCTAGTCAAAAACTATAAATAGAGCTAGAGAGCTCATTTTTGGGGGAGCTTCTTGTAGTTTTGAGCTTGTATGAGAACTTTGTTGCAATAGAAGTGATTCCATTGTCTGACTCTCTTTGTTCTTGCTGTGTGTGCGCGTGTGTGTGTGTATGTGTGTGCATGTTAGTGTGCTTCGCACTCACACATTTGTGCCTTCACTTGCTCGAGGTCTTCATACCATCCTCATGTCTTCCCGGATTGACATTGAAGGAGGTGCTACTCATCACTGAGCTACACCAAATTTTGGCGTGCTGTAGCTCAGTGATGAGTAGCACCTCCTTCAATGTCAATCCGGGAAGACATGAGGATGGTATGAAGACCTCGAGCAAGTGAAGGCACAAATGTGTGAGTGCGAAGCACAGTAACATGCACACACATACACACACACGTGCACACACAGCAAGAACAAAGAGAGTCAGACAATGGAATCACTTCTATTGCAAGAAAGTTCTCATACAAGCTCAAAACTACAAGAAGCTCCCCCAAAAATGAGCTCTCTAGCTCTATTTATAGTTTTTGACTAGCTTTGGCCCTGTCCAGACCTAGTGTCCGGCCTAGTTAAAAATTAGGTTCTAGGGTTTATTTGAGGGCTCAAACGAGATCTAAAAAATATGAAAATTGGCAGGCAACTACTTCTAAGGATCCCCAAGCTCGAGGACTCCTCGGCTTGTACAAAATGGAGCTACAAAAAGGTGAAATGATATTTACAAGGGTTTTTAGTGATAAGAATCACTTTTAAATGGTGTAGGGGTTTTGAAAAAAATAAAGGGTTGCCTTAGTGCTAGATCTGCATGTATGCCCGTATTTGCTTCTTCCCGTATACTGCCAACATGGGGGTCTAAAGTCTTACTATTTTCTTGTTCAAGGTCCGGTTGTTTTCCTTTTTGTTACTTCGTTCGTGCTTATGTAATGGCCTTTAATGGTACGCTGTATTCCTTGTCACTCCCCAGTGTTTCTATCACTTCGATTACATTAATAGGTGCAATGTCTTGAGCCTTATTGGGATTTTTTGGGCAATCCTGGAAGAGATGTTCCTTTCTACAATCACTACAATATCCTTCCCAAGTCCAAAGAGGTGGTGGGTGGTAAGGCTGAGTGCATTCTCTGATAAAATGGTCTCCTCCGCATCTATAACACGGTCCTCTTGGCACAGGTGGTCTGATGGGTAGTCTTACGGGTGCCTATGCTTTGGGTGCGGTATACATTAATGTGGCCACTTCTGGTCCATAGGTATTGTCATATCCTTCGTATCCATAGTATTGCGCATCATAAACTTGCTCGTACTCTATCATACTAGCATCATAGGAATAATACTCCCCTTGGGATTGCTCATATCCTGGGTTCATTGACTCTACACTGACTGTGGTTGTGTATATTGTGCTTGCTCGTATGGCCTCGGTGCTCCTGGTGGTGTTGGGTAGGGATTATACCTGGGCATCTCTCGGCTCTCTAGGTGGATATCCATATGGCCGATACTGAGGTGGTTGTAGAGGCTGTGTCTGCCTATTGAACAGGCAATTTTCCGTGGTGTGATTGGTGTATTTTTGTTCTCTATGACAATACAAGGCCGTTCCTTGATGGGGCTGTCTATTATACGGGTATGGCTCAGGTACGCTTGTTCCTCCTCAAACACACATGTGAGTGGGGTGATCACCTCCACATGAGCTACATCTTCACAACATGGGTACTCTTAGGGCTCGGTGTTGATAATTTCTCTATCCTTGGACTCCCAATTTCTTCACTACCAGCTCTGCTAATTCTTCTACATTACTAGAACTGGATGTTACTGTGCTTCGAGTGTCTTCTGATTCAGTAGGGATGGTTGTACTTTTGAGATCATCCGCTAGATTGTCCTCAAGATCAATACACTCTTGGAGACATTCACTCAATGTCTGTAGTCTCTTCACATACACTAATGTTCTTAGAGTTCCGTTTGTTAGTCCATCCAAGAATAATGAAATCATTTTTAGCTACGTGGGTCTTTCTATCGCTGGGCATCTATCAACATACTGATTGAATCTTCAGGCAACTATTTTCACGGTTTCATTAGGATTCTATTTAAAACTATGGATTAACGACGAATTGTGTTTAATCCCTCTCTTAATGAACTCTCCTATGAATTCTTGAAAGACTTGCTCCATATTTCCAAATTGATTGGGATCTAGAGGTTGGAACCACGTTAGAGCTGTTCCTGTGAGGGTGACTCCAAAGGACTCATACTACACAAAGAAATCATCCACTTGTTCAGATCTTAAAACTTTTTTAAATTCAGCAATGTGGTCGTAAGGTTCTCCCAATCCATTATAATGATTTCTTACACATTTGGCTACCTAAATAGGTCTTAATCTTCTTATGGGCTCAGGCTTTCTGGGCATTACTAGGAATGCGGGGATGGCTGGTCTAATTGGGGGTATTCCTAGTTGCACTCCTAGTGGTGGTCTTGGCCTTACTAGTGGTCAGTGTTGGTTGCCTAATCGAGGGTGTGTCTGATTGTGTGCTTGCATTCCAGGCATTATAAATTTTACATGTGTTCTGTTTGGAACACTCCGACGGCTTGTTTGTCCCGACAGTATGTTCCGTCTCTTACTATGTCCCAAAAGGATTCTGAGAGATAGTTGCCTGCTCTCGCTAGGGAAATACAGGCAAGCCCATATACTTCAGTCAAGCTCTACCCAAGGCATCGACAAGCCAATACCTTCTTTGCTTCTTGTCTAGGTATGTTACTCTAGACTCATCTTGAGGATCTTTTAACTCGTAAAATGTCATTGTGCTTTCTTCCTGTCCTTGTGTAGGTGACTCAGTTTGTAGCAATAAATCTACTCTATGGATCAAATAGACCTCCAATAAGTAGTCATCTTGAGTTATTTGATATCCCCTCTCAAGACTCGTGTCACCACTGACTTGCCTTTGGGAGTTGTTAGTAACTCTCCAGAGTCTAGTCTTCTTGAATGTTCTTGTCCTCCCAATTCTCCTCTCTCATTGATCAATTCTGCTTGTTTTGTCACCACATAGATGTGACCCAACTTGTCCATATATACTCCTCCTTCATACTTGACAACTGGTCTGGGCACAATTGTGGAGTTGGTGGAGGTTACCATCCTAGCAACTGATCTATTTAATCCATCCAGGAAGATAGGAATCTCCTAGGCATTGGTAGACACATATTGCAAGGAGGTGTGGTACTCCCTTTCTACCATAGACATAAAGTTTCTTCTGGGAACATGACCTTGCATGTCTTCTGAAGCCATGGGTTTCTCCTCCTCCGAATCACTAGAGGTGTCTGAATAGGTAGAACGTTGACTGACCTGAGTGGTGCTTCCTATTGATGATATGACACTTCTTCGGCTATTTAGAACTCTTCCTGACCTCAAGTTCATTCACCCTCCTGGGGCTCTCTTGACCTCAAAAACTATCCCTAAGTGGCTCCTCAAATGCCTCAATTTCACCCTTGAAAATTCTCAAAATGTTCTGGATGATACCACATTGGCGATATTGCACTAGGCAATACCAGGTTGTCGATGATATGATACCACTTCAAGACACAATACGATACTAGACTTTGTCGACGATACGATACCAAGTATGCTCACGATACGATACTTAGGAAATCCATGATACGATACCAAAGGACTAGACGATACGATAATATGGACAACAGACGATACAATACCACCCGAAGTGACGATACGATACTACTGTAGGGCACGATACGATACTGAAAATTTTGACGATACGATACCAGTGTAGCTAGTGATACGATACCACTAAACCGCATGATACGATACCAAAATTAGCACGATACAATACTGGAACTCTCACGATACGATACCACTTTTAGGATGATACGATACCAAACTTTTTCACGATACGATACCAGAAAGGTTGCAATATGATACTGGAAAGTGGGGTGATACGATACCTCTAGGTCAACAATACGATACCGTGACCGAGACGACATGATACCAAAGTTGACCACGATACGATACCAAAGTGGACCGCGATAGGATACCACTTGGCAAATCACAATCGCGATACCAACTAGGCGATATGATACCAAAAAATGGTATCACGATACCACCACTGGTAACCGGTGATACGATACTTCCGCAAGTATCACGATACAAGGGAATTTTTGGTATTGCGATACCAAAACCTCAACCGATCACGATATTGTAGCCCAATCACTTCCAAATTCAAAAATTTTTTCACCCCCTGGTTCTTCTCTCACCCCTCTTCATCTTAGCCTTCTGTTTCACAGATAGAACTCCTCAAATCACTATGTCCCACTCTACGATACCGTCTGGGCCTTTAATCACGTGTGAGTGCAATTTTTCAAAGTTTTTGAGATTAATATTTGCATGTAGCTTACCTTGAGGTGGTTATGCTTAGGCCTTGACCTCACTAGGTAAGTGTGGGGGCTCTGTTTGCACGATACCAAACTCGCGATACCGGTTGCTGCTCTCAAATGATACCACACTAGAAGCAAGATCAAATGAACTTCTATTTTTGGTTTTTTATAGTTCTTGGTGACTAAAACCTACACTACACTAATTTTGCAATTATTTTGGGAATTTTTCTTGATAATTTCGACTGAATCCTACTCCACTTCTCTTCCTAGCCTAACCCTAACTCTTTCTCCTCTCTCTCTCCAAAGCCTAAACCTAAAAACTCATTACGCACACCTCGGGATGTGAAGTAACAAGTGCTAAAGCGTCAGACTACTTGCCACTGAACGAATTCACTCCTACAAGTACGAATTCCTCACTCTAGAGCTATAACCATCACGAAGGCACCTTGGTCAAGTGTGTTCCCCAGCAACGGTGCCAAAAACGTGTGTACCCAAGTCACAAAGCCTTAGGGACTTGTGCCAAAGAGACTAAATCTTGTTTGCCACACAAGTGCGTATAGAGGGGAATTGACACATGCTTAATTGTCAATCTGACAAACTGACCCAACCAAACGTATGAGGACGTGTGCACACGTGATGGAAAATGAAGTGGTTCAGCTAGCATGCATGAGAAAAGACTAACCTACCTCACTAACTCACTTATCTACTGAAAGTGCTTGCTGTGATACCACGTACAATAATTTTCACTAAATCAAGGATTTCTCCCAACTCCGAACTCCAAATATGGCCAATAGCGGGTTCCTTTCGAAGCTCTCGATGAGACGCTTCTATTGAGGTGGTTTCACTCAATTTTGACAACCGTGCTTCAAGTTATGACAGAAATAGTGAATGGAGGGAAACTTCCACACTCACTTCACCACTCCTACTTGCTCGCACACACACTACAGCAGCTCAAAGACAAGGGGATGGGGTAGATAATAGCCTTACACACACATTCCAAGCTACACACACATACAAGATCAAAGAGAAGATGAAAATATGCAGGAAAAAAGAAAATTCAAAATTCTCAAGCTCTCGTTCTTCACAATGGCAAAAATTCCTTACAAAGAGTCACCAAGTGACTTATATACATGTGCCCTAAAAATGGTCCTTTCACAGAAGTGACCGGCACTTTATTGACTAATCTCTGTTCTCCTACTATTTACAAGAAATATATTACAATGACTTGGGATTATGCATCTAGAGGACTCCTATACTGCATTTACATGGCTTTTTAGGGAATTCCCAAGATTTTGAAGAAGAAAAATATGCCCATTAATTTAAAAATTTTGGGGCTCCTTTTTGTGCCTCTTTACTCTGCAACACTCTCCCCCTCTTTGTCTCTGTCATCCCTTGATAGGCTTTTGTTTCTCGTTTATAGCTTTTCTAAGACTTATGAATACACGCACCCAGTGGCCGAAGAAGCGATAAGGAGTGTCAGAGAATTTGTTACTTTATCCGAGGTATGTCCTTTGCTTCTGTTTGCCCCTTGGTATTCTGTACATCACAAATCTGGGTTGCTGTATTAAGTCGAGCTGCCGTGCACACCATCAGTGGAAGGATTAGGATCTGCCAGCTATCTTCTTGCACTTCTTCATGGATACTTATTGGCCTTGATCTGCCCTTGTCACTTACATACCTTCCCTCGTTGTATTGTCTTGAGCCTATTTAGCTTCTGACACCGCATGCCTTTATTTGTTGACCTCTACTCTCTTTTAAGAGAGTGTTACACTTTAAAGGTCCTATTCTTGAATCTTCTTTGTCATCCTCTAGGACATGCTCCATTTCTTCCCACTGCACGCATCCAGTGGACGAGGAGGCACCTAGGACCTTCAAAGATTGGTTCTCTTATCCGATGAAGAGTCCTTCGTGTGTTGTCTCTCTCCTTGACTTATTTCACTTCACCGCCAACTCCTACTGGATGAGGAAGTTGTGTGCAGCCTCCCATGAAATGTCTTGGTTGTTATCTTTCTTTAATTCCACTCCTCAGGACCTGAGCCTTTGGCATTATTGCCTGATGTGTGCCCCTGCGGGGCATTGGGCAGAGAGTTGTTCTTTTTCTTGATAATCTTGATTCCTTATTGAGCAACTTTATTCTTTGATTTTCTTCTTCTTCTCTTTTTGCTTGATTCCCCTTCCACACATGGAGATATATGCATTATTAGGTTGAAGAAATCTAAAGATATGTGCAGGTAATGAAGTCAGTCTTTGAAGCAGACTTCTTGAAGAAGAAAGATTTCCACTCAGAGAAGTGATAGTGGAAGATTTGGTAAATGAAGGTAACATTTGTGTTAACTTTGGTCCATAACTGATATAGAGGTGTTCTTAAAACAATATAGATCAAACCCTTGGAGATTTAGAGGTCTCCAACAGTGCTATCAGAGCTGAAGGTGCAATACAAGTGAAGTAAAGGCATTGGAAGTCCTGACTGTTGTAGATATTGAAGTTCCTTCTAATTGAAGGTGGATAAGGTCAAATTCTTGAAGACAACCTGAAGAAGTACAAAGCACAAGTTCAAAGGATCAAGAGGGATTAAAGTTTCATATCAAAGGTACACTATATTATCATACATCCTAGTAATTGCAGACATCGAAGGTCAAAGATGGGAGAAAGCTTGCAGATTGATAAGTTAGATAGGGAGAACTATCCAGCTTGGTCCATGAGGATGGAGGCACACCTCATGAGCAAAGATTTGATGGCATTCATTACAGGAGAAGAAGAAAAGCCTGAGTTTGAAGATCCTAGTGTTCCAACTAGGGAAGAACTTGCATATTTGAAGAATTGGATGAGAAAGGATGCTCAAGCTAGGAGCATCATTTACATGGTTGTAAATGATTATCTTCTACCTCACATTAGAGGATTAGAAAGTACAACAGATGTGTGGAATGCTTTGGAAGAGCATTTCCAAAACACAATCAAGTCAAGGAAGTCCTCATTATGGGCAAAGTTTTCAACTTTTAAGAAGAAGAGCTCACAATCAATTTCTGATTATGTGGCAAGGATGAAGGACATTGCAAATAGCTTGGGAGCAGTAGATGAAGACATTGAAGAGGATAAGTTAGTAGGAGATTTGTATGGTTTGAAGCAGGCTACAAGATCATGGAGTTACAGGCTTGTTAAGTTCTTGAATGAATGTGGATATCAAGCATCAAAGGCAGATAGTAGCTTGGTAGTGAAAGCAAGTGAATATATATATATATATATATATATATATATATATATATATATATATATATATATATATATATATATATATATATATATATTGATGATATTATTGTCACAGGTATAGATGCTCAAGGAATCAAGGAGCTTAAGAAACAAATAGAGAAGGAGTTTAAGATAAGTGATTTGGGAAACTTATCTTATTTCTTAGGAATGCAGATTGTGTATACTCAACATGGAGTATATGTTACACAAGAAAGATACTTGAAGAATCTTCTGGTCAAGTTTAACATGGAGGATTGCAAGCCTTCAACCGCACCATTGGAGGTAAATCATAGATATGGAGGTGAAGAATTTAATGAGATGAAGAAACATCAGAGTTTGGTAGGTAGTCTAATCTATGCTACCTTGACAAGGCCAGACCTATCATATGCAGTAGGTGTGTTATCACAATTTATGCATTGTCCAAAGAAGACTCATTGGAATGTAGCTCAAAGGGTACTCAGATATATCAAGGGAACTCTGAGTGAAGGTTTGTATTATGGATTTACTTCTGATAAAAGAATCAAAGTGTTTAGTGATGCAGATTGGGTAGGTGATTCAGACGATAGAAGATCTGCTCATAGGTATCTTTGTTATATTGGACATAAACTAGTTTCTTGGTGCTCAAAGAAGCAACATACAGTTGCTTTGTCATCTATAGAAGCTGAGTATAAAGGAATGGTAGAGGCTACAAAAGAAGTGATATGGTTAAAGACTTTGTTGAAGAGTTTTGGAACTGATCAAAGTACTCCAATTATTTTTGGAGACAATATGAGTTCATTATATTTGGTAGCTAATCCTGTTTTTCATGCCAAGACTAAGCACATAGAGATTCAGTATCATTTCTTGAGGGAAAAGGTACTTGATAAAGAGATTAAAGTGTTGTATACTCCAACAAAAGAGAAAGTTGTAGATATGTTGACAAAAAGCTTAGATGGACTTAAGCTACAAAGATTCAAAGAGATGGCAGGAGTAAAGAAGAATGGAATAATCACAATTCGTGATTGAGGGGGAGTTTTTGGAACAAAATAATCCCAAATTGATGATTACAAAGAGGTTGAAGAAAGTCAATGGTTAGATTGAAGTGAAAGAGGTCATTTAAGAAAGTGAAGATATTTTTGAATGGTAGCTTGTACACATATGTACATTACAGATGGAAATCCTTGTACTATGAGTATACATAATCCTTAGGATGATAAGGAGTAATGTAATAGACATGGGATAAGTCTAGAAACATATGTATATAATTCAATGATGTAAAGAAATAAAAGAGAGAGAGTCATTAGAAGCCAAGTGTCAATAAGGTAGATGTGTAGAGAGTCATCTTCAGAAATTAGCGATGAGTATTTCTCTGATTCCTCTCACCCTGATCATGTGGATCAGGAAATCATTTGTACACATCTAATCTAGAAGCTAATGAAGCTATGTTCAAAGTTTCATGGCCTAATTCTTTCCATGTTGTGAGTATCATCAATAGGAACATGTGTATGTAAAGTCTGCAGGTAGACCTCTCAGAGTAGCATATTTTTTTGTGTCAATGTTTTGCTTGGATCTCAGTGCACAATGTAAAGTTTTTGATGACTGAGCATTCAAAATCTAAGTTAGAAGGTAAGAAAGCAATGGCTAAAAGCATTAAGTAAAAAAGGATCTGTGCTGTGAGAAATCAACCTTAGAAGTTAGCTATGTCAAAGTCGCATGTTCAGGACGATAGTTTCTGACATACTTTTGATCTTAAGGATCAAATTAAAGTTTTAATGATTCTTTTGAAGAACTAATGGTTGATATGATTATGCAAAGGTAGCATGGAGATATGTACATCAGTAGGTTGAAGAAATATGAAGATATGTGCAGGTAATGAAGTCAATCTTTGAAGTAGACTTCTTAAAGAAGAAGGATTTCCACTCAGAGAAGTGATAGTGGATGATTTGGTAAATGAAGGTAACATTTGTGTAAAGTTTGGTCCATAACTGATATAGAGGTGTTCTTAAATCAGTATATATCAAACCTTTAGAGATTTAGAGGTCTCCAACAATAATTCCATGCCCTTGGGGCCTGCTTCAAACCATACAAAGCTCTCTTGGGCTTACATACATGATCTGGATACCTTTCATCTCTGAATCCTTGTGGTTGCTCCATGAAAGCATCATCTGAAATATAACCATTTAAAAAAGCATTCTTCACATCTAATTGACATAATCTCCAACCTTTACATGCAGCAATAGCTATGATTTTCTTGATGGTTGTCATCTTTGCTACAGGACTATAGGTCTCATCATAATCTATTACATATGTCTGAGGAAACCCTTTCACAACAAGTCTAGCTTTATACCTAGACACACTTCCATCTGCATACCTCTTTGTCTTGTAGACCCATTTGCATCCAATGATCTTCTGACTATTTGGTTTAGGAACCAAATCCCATGTCCAATTTTCCATCAATGCATCATACTCTTCCTGCATAGCTTTCTCCCAATTTTCCTTACCTTTTGCCTCTTCATATGTAGAAGGGTCTTCACCTGCTTTTACCATATAAGCATAGTCTTTTTTAGCCAAAAACGAAGTGTCATAGCTATACCTTGTAGGTTGCCATTTGTTTCTTTATGATCTTCTGAGTTCTCCTTTTCTTGAGGTATCTCATTCATCTTACTCTGGATCAAACCTTGGCATTTCTTCAACTTCAACTTGTACTTCATTGTTCTCTTCTTCATCAAGTATTTGGACCTTTGATTTACCTTTATTTTGATGCACAACTTCTTCATCACCTGCATAAATATGGATTGTACCTGCATACCAAGTACCTTGCTCATCAAATGTAACATCCTTTGATACAAGGAATTGTTTTGTGGATGGACTCCACAACCTATATCCCATCTGCTTATCATCATATCCAATAAATGCATACTTTTAAGCTTTAGGTTCCAATTTATGCCTCAACTAAGATGGCAATATGCATAGGCTAAACATCCAAACACTTTGCAATGATCTAAAGTAGGTCTCTTATCCCAACATGCCTCATATGGTGGCATACCCTACAAAGCGTTACATGGTAATCTATTGACCAAATATGTGGCAATATTTATAAACTCAACCCACAAATAATTTGGGCATTTTTTCTCCTTCATCATAGATCTTGCAAACTCAACAAGAGTTCTATTCCTCGTTTCTGCTACACCATTTTGTTGAGGAGAGTACCTGCAAGTAAGTTCTCTTTCATACCTACATTCCATAAGTAATCACTGAATTCATTAGAGAAATACTCTCCCCCTCCATGTGACCTTAGTCTCTTCAATTTTTGACCTATGATTCTTTCTGCATACACATGATAATGTTTGAATGTATTAAATACCTCTAATTTATCTTTGATCACATACATTGTGATCCACATGGTAGCATCATCAACATAAATCACAAAATATCTTGAACCATTTATACTGAAATCCTTTGATCGTCCCCACACATCTTTGTGTACCAACTCAAGCTTCTCTTAATACATAAATCCATGCTTAGAATATGATTGCTTATGAGCCTTACCTAATTGACATGCCTCACATTTGTATGTCATATGTTGACCTGCAACATTAGGCAATCCAAGCACTGAACATTGTTAACTATATCGTTAATACCTCTTTCATTTAAATGTCCAAGCCTTTTATGCCAAAGATCTAACTCAGAGATCTTATGTCCTCCATAAGTAAACAAGGCATGACCAACATTACCTTGAATTTTTAATGTGAAGATTCTTCCTTCTTCCTTCCCTGAAAAAATTTGTTTATACCCATTGCTAGGGTCTTCCACAAAAACTCCTTCATTAGTGAACCTTACTTCATAAACTATTTCAGCAATTTGCCCTACACTTATCAGATTCTTTGGAATTGTAGGAACATGCATGACAGAGAGTGTTAATCTCCAAAAGAACAAGCTACTCTTGAAGTTAGAGCACCTCTATATCAAGAGTAACTCAAAACCTTCACCAATTTTGAGGATTAATGATCAATTATAAAGATTTTGGATAAACTGTGAAGAAGATGACTCTATAGAAAGTTTGCTGCACATATCTCTCTCATTGACCTACCAAATGTGTCACTTTTTTTACAAAACTTTGCACAAGGTGTTGCCTATAGTTTGTGCACCTCCTCCAAGTTAAATCATTCCAAAAGACTCAGTAGATCTTGAGAAATGATCTTAACAAGTCACCTATGTCTAAAACTATTCTTCTAAGAAGTCGATTTAGACACTTGTAACTTCTAACACTTGGTTCTCTCAAAGTAGAACCCATTTATGCAAATGCTTTTAGCCATAGATGGCTTAACTTTCAACTTAGATTTTGACTCCTCATTTGTGCAAAACGTTACATTGTGCACTGAGAAATGATCAATTCTTTCAGCATCGAGATTTCGCCTGTTTCAGAGAACACTCACCACTTCTTCACATATGAATGTTCCTACTCATAATTGTCACAGCCTGTTTACAATTAGGCTCTCAAACTTTAACCATAGACTCATTAACTATATGGAATTAGACATCTACAAAAGGATTCTTGAAATGATCAAGCAGAGAAGGAGAACACTCAGCATAATCAGGTGCAACTTTTCTTCATTACTGAAAAAATTTTACATCTGGATGAGAGAGCTATTCTTCACACTTCACAAGTGTCTAATGAATTCTAATTCTCTTCAATTCTTGTTCTCACATACTCTCACATATTTGCCCCACATTTTTCCTTGTATATATAGTCAAATATTTATAAGCTCATAATAAAAAACATAAGTGAGCTAACATCAAAATAATGTACATATGTGTGCACATCTTCATCTTCTGGATATGCACTTCCTTCATGCTTCATAACTTGATCTTTTCTTCAGTCTTTGAATTCAATTCTTCATAAAAACTTCAATTGTTGATTGCCCTGCACCAACAACTCCCCCTCAATCATCAATTGAGGTTTTCTCTATCTTCCTTTTACCTGCCATGTCTTTGAATCTTTGTAGCTTTGGTCCATCCAAGCTCTTGGTTAGCATATCAGCTATCTAATCTTTTGTTGAAGTATGTATTACTTCAATCTCTTTATCCATCACCTTCTCTCTTAGAAAGTGATACTAAATCTCAATGTGTTTAGCCCTGGCATGAAAAACAAGATTAGCAGCTAAATACCTTGAACTCATGTTATCTCCATGAATAGTGGGTGTACTCTGTATGATGTCAAAACTCTTCATAAGAGTCTTGAGCCATATCACTTCTTTTGCAGCTTCAACCCTCCCTTTGTACTCAGCCTCTGTGGATGATAAAGAAACTGTGTGTTGCTTCTTTGAACACCAAGAATTAACTTATCTCCCACATAACACAAGTATCCATATGTTGATCTCCTATCATCAGGATTACCTGCCCAATCTGTATCACTATATATCTTGATGTTTGTATCTGATGTAAAACCATAATACAAACCTTCTTTGAGTGTACCCTTAATGTACCTCAACACTCTTTGTCCTGCAATCCAATGTTCTTTCCTAAGACAATGCATGAATTGAGACAATACTCCCACTACATATGACAAGTCAAGTCTAGTTAATGTAGCATAGATCAGACTACCAACCAAACTTCGATATAGCTTCATGTCCTTGAAATCTTCTCCTCCATATCTGCTCAATTTATGATTCACCTCCATTGGAGTAGGTGCTACCCTGCAATCATCCATTTTAAACTTGATCAACAAGTTTTGCAAATACCTTTCTTGAGTTACATACACTTCATGTTGAGTGTATGATATCTCCATTCCCAAGAAATATGACAAGTCTCCCAAGTCACTGATTTTGAACTCTTTCTCCATTTGCTTCTTTAGGATTTGAATGCCTTTCTCATCTGTACCTATAAGAATTATATCATCAACATATATGCGCATGTAAATGAACCCATCTTCACTTGCTTTGACAAGCAAGCTACTATCTGCTTTAGATACTTGGAACCCAAGTTCTTTTAAGAACTTCACAAGTCTATAGTTCCATGCCCTTGGTGCCTAATTCAAACCATACAAAGCTCTCTTGAGCTTGCACACATGATCTGGATACCTTTCATCTCTGAATCCTTGTGGTTGCTCCATGAAAACATCATCTGAAATATAACCATTTAGAAAAGCATTCTTCACATCTAGTTGACATAATTTCCAACCTTTACATGCAGCAATGGCTATGAGTGTCCTGATGGTTGTCATCTTTGCCACATGACTATAGGTTTCATCATAATCTATACCATATGTCTGCGCAAACCCTTTCACAACAAGTCTAGCTTTATACCTAGACACACTTCCATCTGCAAATCTCTTTGTCTTGTAGACCCATTTACATCCAATGATCTTCTGACTATTTGGCTTAGGAACCAAATCCCATGTCTGATTCTCCATCAATGCATCATACTCTTCCTACATAGCTTTCTCCCAATTTTCCTTAACTTTTCCCTCTTCATATGTAGAAGGTTCTTCATCTGCCTTTATCATATAGGCATAATCTTTGGTAGCCAAAAAAGAAGTCTCATAGCTATAAACTTGTAGGTTGCCATTTGTGTCTTGATGACCTTCTGAGTTCTCCACTCCTTGAGGTTTCTGGTTCATCACATTCTGGATCAAACCTTGGCACTTCTTCAACTTCAACGTGTACTTCATTGTTCTCCTCTTCATCAAATATCTGAACCTTTGATTTGCCTTTCCTTTGATTCATAATTTCTTCATCACCTGCATGAACATTAAATGTACCTGCATACCAAGTACCTTGCTCATCAAATGTCACATATTTAGACACAATGAATTGCTTTGTGGATGGGCTCCACATCCTATAACCCATCTTCTTATCATCATATCGAATGAACACATATTTTTCAGCTTTAGGCTCCAATTTATGCCTCAATTGTGATGGCACATATGCATATGCCAAACATCCAAATACTTTGCAATGATCTAAAGTAGGTATCTTACCCCACCATGCCTCATATGGTGTCATACCCTGCAAAGCTTTACATGGTAATCTATTGACCAAATAAGTATCTGTGTTTACAACCTCAGCCCACAAGTAATTTGGGCAACCTTTCTCCTTCATCATGGATCTTGCAAACTCAACAAGAGTTGTGTTTCTCCTTTTTGCTACACCATTCTGTTGAGGAGAATACCTGCAAGTAATTTCTCTTTTTATACTTGCATTCCACAAGTAATCACTGAACTCA
Organism: Ceratopteris richardii; assembly: GCA_020310875.1. Classification (NCBI taxonomy): domain Eukaryota; kingdom Viridiplantae; phylum Streptophyta; class Polypodiopsida; order Polypodiales; family Pteridaceae; genus Ceratopteris; species Ceratopteris richardii. Next base: position 144,669,067 of record CM035413.1, read on the forward strand.
TTAGAGAAATACTCTCCCCCTCCATCTAACCTTAGTCTCTTTAACTTTTTACCTGTAGTTCTCTCTGCATACACATGATAATGTTTGAATGTATTGAATACCTCTGACTTATCTTTGATCACATAGATAGTGATCCATCTGGTAGCATCATCAACATAAATCACATAATACCTTGAACCATTGATACTGAAATCCTTTGATGGTCCCCACAGATCTGTGTGTACCAACTCAAGCTTCTTTGAATACATAAAGCCATGCTTGGAATAAGATTGCTTATGAGCCTTACCTAATTGGCATGCCTCACATCTGTATGTCATATGTTGACCTGCAACATTAGGCAATCCAAGCATTGAACCATTATTAACCATATCTTTGATACCTCTTTCATTAAAATGCCCAAGCCTTTTGTGCCAAAGATCTAACTCAGAGATCTTATGTCCTCCATAAGTGGACAAGGCATGACCAACATTACCTTGAATTTTCAATGTGAACAATCTTCCTTCTTTCTTTCCTGAAACAATTTGTTTATACCCATTGCTAGGGTCTTCCACAAACACTCCTTCATTAGTGAACCTAACTTCATAACCTTTTTCAACAATTTGTCCTACACTTATCAAATTCTTTGGAATTGTACGAACATACAAAACCTTACTCAAGAGAGTTTTCCATCCTTGGCCTTGATTGATCCAATTGATTTCAGATTGTGCTTTGTATTGTCACGTGCTTGAACTACATGATTATTTACCTTATTCTCCAAATCAGTCATCAAAGCTATGTTGCCACTCAGATGATTGCTACACCTTGAGTCAATGTCGAAGACTCTTTGGTCTTCACTTTGCCTTTCACAAGTTGCATTCATTATCAATGTTGAATCCTCCTTCTGATCTGAAGCATAATTATAGTAGGTATTGTTGTATTGTTGACTTTGGAATCCTCTACCTGCATTTCTTCCAAAGTAACCTCTACTACCTCTACCTCTTAAATTACCTCTTTGATTTCTGCCACCTCTTCCTCTTGAATTAAAATTCTGATTATATCTACCATTATTCTAAGTATTATGCCAACAATCATTAGCTAAATGATTTGTCTTACCACAAATCCAGCAAGCTTTGACTCCATCTTTATTACTCCTGGCTCTTCCTCTACCTTTGCCACCTCCTCTTCCTCTTAGGAAGTTAGCTTGACTAGTTGTACCTTCATCTTCATTTGTTTGTTGCTTCCCTTTGCTATTCTTCTTCTTATCCTTTGAATACATTGCTTGAGCTGCACTTTTATCAACTTCACCTTTGACATCTTCCAAAGCATTCCATATATCACTTGCACTTTGAAGACCTCTAATGTGAGGTAGCAAGTAGTCATTAACTGCCATGTAGATAATGCTCCTAGCTTGAGCATCTTTCTTCATCCAAGTCTTCAAATCTGATAATTCCTCCCTAGTTGGAACACTAGGATCTCTGAATTGAGGCTTTTCTTCTTCACCTGTGATATAATCTATCAAGTGTTTGCTCATAAGATGAGCTTCCATCCTCATTGACCATGCTGGATAGTTCTCTCTATCCAGTTTCTCTATCTGAAGATAATCTCCCATCCTTTCTTCACATGTGTATTAAATACTTCTAGCTTTATGAGGAATAAAGTTACCTTTACTTTGAATGACGTTCCTTTTGTCTTCCTTGATGTCGTATGGCCTCCTTCTCAAGCTTTGCTCTCAAGCTTTCACCTTTTGAATCTTTAGATGTTGAATTCTTTATGACTGCAGCAGTCGGGATCCTCCTTTCTTCAATTTTGATACTTCCTGCTCTGATACCACTGATGGAGAGTGTTAATCTCCAAAAGAACAAGCTACTCTTGAAGTTAGAGCACCTATATATCAAGAGTAACTGAAAACCTTCACTAATTTGGAGGATTAATGATCAATTACAAAGATTTTGGATAAACTGTGAAGAAGATGACTCTATAGAAAGTCTACTACACATATCTCTCTCATTGACTTCTCAAATGTGTAACGTTTTTTATAAAACTTTGCACACAATGTTGCCTATAGTTGGCACACCTGCTACAAGTTAAATCATTCCAAAAGACTCAATAGATCTTGAGAAATGATCTTTACAAGTCACCTATGTCTAAAAGTGTTCTTCTGAGAAGTCGATTCAGACACCTATAACTTCTAACACTTGGTTCTCGCAAACTAGAACCTGTTTATGCAAATTCTTTTAGCCATAGATGGCTTACCTTTCAACTTATATTTTGACTCCTCATTTGTGCAAAACTTTACACTCTGCACTAAGAAATGATCAATTCTTTGACCATCGAGATTGCCCCTATTTCAGAGAAGACTCACCACTTCTTCACATATGAATGTTCCTACTCATAATTCTCACAGCGTGTTTACAATTAGGCTCTCAAACTTTAACCATAGACTCATTAACTATGGAATTAGACATCTACAAAAGGATTCTTGAAATGATGAAGCATAGAAGGAGAAGACTCAGAAAAATCGGGCACAACTTTTCTTCATTACTGAAAAACTTTTACATCTGAATGAGAGAGCTATTCTTCACACTTCACAAGTGTCTAACGAATTCTAATTCTCTTCAATTCTTGTTCTCACATAATCTCACATATTTGCCCCGACATTTTTCCTTGTATATATAGTCAAATATTTACAAGCTCATAACTAATCAAAAACATAAGTGAGCTAACTTCAAAATAATGTACATATGTGAACACATCTTCATCTTCTGGATATGCACTTCCTTCATGCTTCATAACTTGATCTTTTCTTTAGTCCTTGACTTCAATTCTTCATAAAAACTTCAATTTTTTATTGCCCTACACCAACAATACAAAACCTTACTCAGAAGAGTACTTCCATCCTTGGACTTCATTGATCCAATTGACTTCACATTATGCTTTGTATTATCACCTATTTGAACTACATGATTAGTTACCTTATTCTCCAAATCAGTCATCAAGGCTATGTTACCACTCAGGTGATTGCTACACCCTGAGTCAATGTTGAAGACTCTTTGGTCTTCACGTTGCCTCTCACAAGTTGCATTCATAATCAAGGTTGAATCTTCCTTTTGATCTGAAGCATAATTGTAGTAGGTATTGTTGTAGGATTGGCTTTGGAATCCTCTACCTGCATTTCTTCCAAAGTAAGCTCTACTTCCTCTACATCTCAAATTACCCCTTTGATTTCTACCACTTCTTCCTCTTGAATTAAAGTTCTGATTATATCCACCATTGTTCTGATTATTATGCCAACAATCATGAGCTAAGTGATTTGTCTTACCACAAATCCATAAAAATTTGACTCCATCTTTATTGCTTCTGCCTCTTCCTCTTCCTTTCCCACGTCCTCTTCGTCTTAGGAAGTTAGCTTGGCTAGTTGTACCTTCATCTTCATTTGCTTGTTGCTTCCCTTTGCTATTCTTCTTCTTATTGTTTGAATGCATTGCTTGACCTCCACTTTTATCACCTTCACCTTTGACATCCTGCTCAAAGGTTAGCATGTGTCCTAGCAACTAATTTGAATCAGGAGTAAAATGATGTAGTGAAAATTCAGTAGACAAAATGAATGGCTTCCATTTCCCATCACCTCTCAAACCTGTGAGGATTTTCCTTACCAATTTATCCTCCTCATTATCTTCATCAACTGCTCCTAATGCATCTGCAATGTCCTTCATCCTAGTTACATAATGAGAGATGGATTGAGAGGCCTTCTTCTTGAATGTGGTAAACTCTGCCCACAAAGATGCTTTCCTTGACTTTGTAGTGTTTTTGAAATGCTCCTCCAAAGCATTCCATATATCACTTGCACTTTCAAGACCTCTAATATGAGGTAGCAAGTAGTCATTGACTCCCATATAGATAATGCTCCTTGCTTGAGCATCCTTCTTTGTCCAAGTCTTTAAATCTGAGAACTCATCCCTAGTTGGAATACTAGGATCTCTAAATTGTGGAGTTTTGTCTTCACCTGTAATGTAACCTATCAAATCTTTGCTCATGAGATGAGCTTACATCCTCATTGACCAAGCTGGATAGTTCTCTCTATCCAATTTCTCTATCTAAAGAGAATCTCCCATCCTTTCTTCACCTATGTATTAAATTCTTCAACCTTTATGAAGAATAAGGTTACCTTTACTTTGAATAAAGTTCCTTTTGATCTTCTTGATAT
>CM035413.1:144678249-144683249 GCA_020310875.1 Ceratopteris richardii
TAGCAATAAGAGAATAATCCACAAAATTACTTGATGCATGGTGAGAGCTTGATCTTGTTCTACCAAGTAAAGGTGCCCTCAATTTGCTATCTTGCAAAGTTTGTTTTAGCCACTTTGGCATAGATTGTGCACTCTTGATAGACATGCGTTCGTTATGTAAAACATCTTCAATATGTACATCATGCGTGGGCTGAATTTCATGCTCAGTTTCAGCCATATTTTGACACAAATGTTCAGCTATATGTGGCTGGAAATTTCCAGTAGTTTGGACATTTTTTGACTGAATTTTTTTTGCCATGTTTGGCTGGAAATTCTCCGCATTTTCAGCCCTATTTGGCTGGAATTTTTCAGCCCTTTGAACCTTAGTTGGCTAGTCTACATGGCCATAGTCAAGTGCACCATTTTGGAACAAAGGCATGAGTGTATCAAACACATCTTGTGAGCTAACTGTTGGCAATTTTTTGCATTCAAGTAGAGGGAAAACTGAATTTTCAGCAAATACCACATCTCGACTCACAATAATTGTGTTCCTCAATGGATGGTACAACCGATATCCCTTACTTTCAGCACTATAACCAACAAATATACATTTCTTTGCCTTGTCATCAAGTTTGTGACGTTGTTGTGATGGCACAAGAGCATATGCCAAACAACCAAACACATGCATATGACAAATCATAGGCTTATGACCATTCCAAGCCTCATAAGGAGTGATGACTCTCAATGCTTTTGTGGGGTAGTGATTCAACACATAATTTTCACACATGACCGCTTCCATCCAAAACGTATCAGAAAGATGCTTTCCTTTAACCATACATCGTGCCATTTCAAGTAGAGTTCTATCTTTATGCTCGGCAACACCATTTTGTTGAGGTGTATATGGCACCATACATTGGTGTGAAATACCTCTTTCACGAAGAAAATCATTAAACTCATGTGACATGTATTCACCACCACGATCCGTGCATAGAGTCAAAAGCTTTTGTGAAGAAAAATTTTCAGCCATAGCTAAAAATGCTTTGAAGCAAGAAAATATCTCATTCTTTGCTTTCATAGGATACACCCATGTATGGTGAGTAGCATCATCAATGAAGGTAACAAAATATACATGCTTCCCAAAAGATGGAGTCTTGACGGGACCACATACATCACTATGAACAACCTGTAATTTTCTTGTAGTGTGTGTATGACCATCTTTTGGAAAAGAAGCACGATGCATTTTTCCAAGAATGCAACCTTCACATGCATGCTTTTCAATGGACGCAAGTGTAGGCAAGCCAATAACCATGTCCTTCTTTTGCAAGTAGAGCAAACTATTGAAGTTCAAGTGACCAAAACGAGCATGCCAAAGCTCCATTTCAGCCATGGAAGAAGTATGAGCAACTAAGGCATTCGAGGCAGCCCTCTTGTATGTATCCATGCGATACAAACCATTACATAATGTACCGGACATCACAATAACATCGCCATTGCTAAAATCATGAACCATACACTTATCATCAACAAAGTGTACATGAAGTCTAGCTTTGTCAATCAACGGAACTGAAATTAAGTTCTTTTTTATATCGGGCACATACAATGCATTTTTCAAGAGAATCACACCTCCATTTGCAACTGTAAGCTCAATTTCTCCTACTCCAATGATAGGATAAGAGGCATTGTTTGCACACATCACATGTCCTCCTTTAGGTGCATCTTTCAAAGAGGCAAAAAATCTTTTGCATGATGTTATGTGATTTGAAGCACCACTATCAAAGAACCAATCCGAATCAGCCTCACTCACAACCATACATTTAGAATGTAAAGAAGCATCAAAATGACATGTAACAACACATGCCCAAAAATCTTAAGCCAAGTTAGCTTCATCATTCTTTGCATTTGTTGAATTTTCAGCAGTAGACATGCCCGATTCCTTCTTCTTTTCATTGCGTTTAGCAAGCTTTCTACACTCATCAATAGTATGACCAGCCTTCCAAGAATATTTGCATCTCTTCTTCTTTTGCAAATCACCATCATTAGAGGAATGAGTGGAAGAGGAAGCTTGAGGCTTTGGTTTTGATGAACCCAAAGCTGAACCATACTTGCTTTTCCCCTTTTGTGAGATAGCAAGTGCTTGTATTCCCTCAATCAAACCACTCCTATTCACTCTAGATTGCTCTTCTTGCAAAAGAAGAGAGACAACCTCATCAAATGCATACATATCAGGATTTCCTTTTGCAACCAAACGAAGTGTAGTAGCAACGCTTTGAAAAGACTCCGGTAATCCTTTCAACAATGTAGAAATGAGTGATGCATCCGGAATGATCTCATCTATGTTTGCCAATTGCTCTTTCAAGTCCTTGATGCGTGTCACATACACATCCACTGACTCATTTTCAGCCATACATACATTCTCAAGTTGCTTCCTCAAGTATGCAACAGGTGCTTCGTTACGCACGGCATACAAAGAAACAAGAGTGTCCCATGCCTGTCTTGATGTAGAACATGACCAAATGTGCGGAACTATATGATGCTTCAGTAAAAGCGCAATCAAAGCATGAGCTTGAGCATCTTTTCCATCCCATCAAAGTTGTTCTTGTGTAGGTGGAGAAGGAGAAACCACTGTACTCGAAGAAGAAGCTCCATCTGTGATAATAGACTTTGAAGTAGAAGCACCTGTTGATCTTCGATCTACATCTGCCACTATGTTCCAAAGTTGTTTTGCAACAAGAACATGCTTCATCATGTAAGACCACATTGGATAGTTGGTCCCATCAAGCTTATCTTCAGCTTGAATCATGCCAAAGAATTCATTGCTGCCCGCCATTTCACTAAGGAACAAGAATGTGACAAAATCTTCACTTGGACAAAAGTTGAAATGAGTGCTGAAATTTCAGCTCACAAACCATCACTCTGATGGCGATTCTGATTGCACGAATGGCTTCAAAATGGGGGTAAAACCCCAGCGCACCTACCAGTGCATCTGGTGGAAATGTTTTCGGGCTGCCAAAATTCAGAGTTCTATGCTCCGAAGTTGATTTGCATTGTTAACGTGCGCGTGCACCACGACGCGAAAAACCAAAACTTGAGAAGGAGTTGAACCTGCTCTGATACCACTGTTGGGTGTGTGTAGAAGTGCGAGAGACACACGAGAAGCACACACAAAGAGCACAAACGCAGCAAGACACACGAAGAAGATGATGGCTGGAATAGCTCTCTTTGTTGACGATGAACTAAAAACAAAGTAAGAGCTGAATGATATCCCTAAGTACAAAGTACCACCACATATGAGAGTATCAAGTATGTGGTAACATGGGGAAAAAACTTCTATCCAGCATTAGAGTAAAAAGCGCCCATGTATAGGGAAAAGGTTCACATCAAAGCTACTCAAGGAACACATAACTGTAAAACAAAGACTATTAGATTTGAAGACTTGGATGAAGAGAGATGCTCAAGCAAGGAGCATTATCTACATGGGAGTTAATGACTACTTGTTACCTCACATTAGAGGTCTTGAGAGTGCAAGTGATATATGGAATTCTTTGGAGGAGCATTTCCAAAACACTACAAAGTCAAGGAAGGCATCTTTATGGGTAGAGTTTACCACATTCAAGAAGAAGGCCTCTCAATCGATCTCTGATTATGTGACAAGGATGAAGGACATTGCAGATGCATTAGGAGTAGTTGATGAAGATATTGAGGGATAAATTGGTAAGGCAAATCCTCACAGGTTTGAGAGGTGATGACAAATGGAAGCCATTCATTTTTTCTACTGAATTGTCACTAGATCATTTTACTCCTGATTTAAATCAGTTGCTAGGACACATGCTAACCTTTGAGCAGGATGTCAAAGGTGAAGGTGATAAAAGTGCAAGTCAAGCAATGTATTCAAAGGATAAGAAGAAGAAGAGCAAACGGAAGCAACAAGCAAATGAAGATGAAGGTAAAACTAGCTAAGCTAACTTCCTAAGAGGAAGAGGAGGTGGCAAAGGTAGAGGAAGAGGTAGTAGTAATAAAGATGGAGTCAAAGATTGTTGGATTTGTGGTAAGACAAATCACTTAGCTCATGATTGTTGGCATAATACTCAAAACAATGGTGGATATTATCAGAACTTTAATTCAAAAGGAAGAGGTGGCAAAAATCACCAAGGTAATTTCAGAGGTAGAGGTAGTAGAGGTAACTTTGGAAGAAATGCAGGTAGAGGATTCCAAAGCCAATCTTACAACAATACCTATTACAATTATGCTTTAGATCAGAAGGAGGATTCAACCTTGATCATAAATGCAACTTGTGAAAGGCAAAGTGAATACCAAAGAATCTTCTACATTGACTCAGGGTGTAGTAATCACCTGAGTGGCAACATAGCCTTGATGACTGATTTGGAGAATAAGGTAACTAATCATGTATTTCAAACACGTGACAATACAAAGCATAATGTGAAGTCAATTGGATCAGTGAAGGCCAAGGAAGTACTCTTTTGAGTAAGGTTTTGTATGTTCCTATAATTCCAAAGAATCTGATAAGTTTAGGACAAATTGTTGAAAATGGTTTTGAAGTAAGGTTCACTAATGATGGAGTTTTTGTGGAAGACTCTAGCAATGGGTATAAACAAATTGTTTCAGGGAAGAAAGAAGGAAGACTCTTCACATTGAATATTCAAGGTAATGTTGGTCATGCCTTGTTCACTTATGGAGGACATAAGATCTCTGAGTTAGATCTTTGGCACAAAAGGCTTGGACATTTCAATGAAAGAGGTATTAAAGATATGGTTAACAATGGTTCAGTGCTTGGATTGCCTAATGTTGCAGGTCAACATATGACATACAGATGTGAAGCATGTCAATTAGGTAAGGCTTATAAGCAATCTTATTCCAAGCATGGTTTTATGTATTCAGAGAAGCTTAAATTGGTACACACAGATGTGTGGGGACCATCAAAGGATTTTAGTATCAATGGTTCAAGATATTATGTGATTTATGTTGATGATGCTACCAGGTGGATCACTATCTATGTGACCAAA
>CM035413.1:144720749-144742266 GCA_020310875.1 Ceratopteris richardii
AGAGTCTTGAGCCATATCACTTCCTTTGCAGCTTCAACCATCCCTTTGTACTCAGCCTCTGTGGATGATAAAGCAACTATGTGTTGCTTCTTTGAACACCAAGAAATTAACTTATCTCCCACATAACACAAGTATCCATATGTTGATCTCCTATCATCAGGATTACCTGCCCAATGTGTATCACTATATATCTTGATGTTTGTATCTCATGTAAAACCATAATACAAACCTTCTTTGAGTGTACCCTTAATGTACCTCAACACTCTTTGTCCTGCAATCCAATGTTCTTTCCTAGGACAATGCATGAATTGAGACAATACTCCACTGCATATGACAAGTCAGGTATAGTTAATGTAGCATAGATCAGACTACCAACCAAACTTTGATATAGCTTCATGTCCTTGAACTCTTCTCCTCCATATCTGCTCAATTTATGATTCACCTCCATTGGAGTAGGTGCTACCCTACAATCATCCATTTAAAACTTGATCAACAAGTTTTTCAAATACGCTTCTTGAGTTACATACACTCCATGTTCAATGTATGATATCTCCATTCCCAAGAAATATGACAAGTCTCCCAAGTCACTGATTTTGAACTCTTTCTCCATTTGCCTCTTTAGGCTTTGAATGCCTTTCTCATCTGTACCTGTAAGCATTATATCATCAACATATATGCACATGTAAATGAACCCATCTTCACTTGCTTTGACAAGCAAGCTACTATCTGCTTTAGATACTTGGAACCCAAGTTCTTTTAAGGACTTCGCAAGTCTATAGTTCCATGCCCTTGGGGCCTGCTTCAAACCATACAAAGCTCTGTTGAGCTTGCACACATGATTTGGATACCTTTCATCTCTGAATCCTTGTGGTTGCTCCATGAAAACATCATCTGAAATATAACCATTTAGAAAAGCATTCTTCACATCTAGTTGACATAATTTCCAACCTTTACATGCAACAATGGCTATGAGTGTCTTGATGAATGTCATCTTTGCCACAGGACTATAGGTTTCATCATAATCTATACCATATGTTTGAGCAAACCCTTTCACAACAAGTCTAGCTTTATACCTAGACACACTTCCATCTGCAAATCTCTTTGTCTTGTAGACCCATTTAAATCCAATGATCTTCTGACTATTTGGTTTAGGAACCAAATCCCATGTCTCATTCTCCATCAATGCATCATACTTTTCCTGCATAGCTTTCTCCCAATTTTCCTTACCTTTTGCCTCTTCATATGTAGAAGGGTCTTCATCTGCCTTTATCATATAAGCATAATCTTTGGTAGCCAAAAAAGAAGTGTCATAGCTATACCTTGTAGGTTGCCATTTGTGTCTTGATGACCTTCTGAGTTCTCCACTCCTTGAGGTTTCTCGTTCATCACATTCTGGATCAAACGTTGGCACTTCTTCAAGTTCAACCTGTACTTCATTGTTCTCCTCTTCATCAAATATCTGAACCTTTGATTTGCCTTTCTTTTGATTCATAATTTCTTCATCACCTGCATGAACATTAAATGTACCTACATACCAAGTACCTTTCTCATCAAATGTAACAACTTTAGACACAATGAATTGCTTTTTGGATGGACTCCACAACCTATAACCCATCTGCTTATCATCATATCCAATGAACACATATTTTTCAGCTTTAGGCTCCAATTTATGCCTCAATTGTGATGTGACATATGCATATGCCAAACATCCAAATACTTTGCAATGATCTAAAGTAGGTCTCTTACCCCACCATGCCTCATATGGTTTCATACCCTGAAAAGCTTTACATGGTAATCTATTGACCAAATAAGTAGCTGTGTTTACAGCCTCAGCCCACAAGTAATTTGGGCAATCTTTCTCCTTCATCATGGATCTTGCAAACTCAACAAGAGTTCTGTTTCTCCTTTCTGCTACACCATTCTGTTGAGGAGAATACCTACGAGTAATTTCTCTTTTTATACCTGCATTCCACAAGTAATCACTGAACTCATTAGAGAAATACTCTCCCCCTCCATCTGACATTAGTCTCTTTAACTTTTTACCTCTAATTATCTCTGCATACACATGATAATGTTTGAATGTATTGAATACCTCTGACTTATCTTTGATCACATAGATAGTGATCCATCTGGTAGCATCATCAACATAAACCACATAATACCTTGAACCATTGATACTGAAATCCTTTGATGGTCCCCACACATCTGTGTGTACCAACTCAAGCTTCTCTGAATACATAAAACCATGCTTGGAATAAGATTGCTTATGAACCTTACCTAATTTGCATGCCTCACATCTGTGTGTCATATGTTGACCAACAACATTAGGCAATCCAAGCGCTAAACCATTATTAACCATGTCTTTGATACCTCTTTCATTAAAATGTCGAAGCCCTTTGTGCCAAAGATCTAACTCAGAGATCTTATGTCCTCCATAAGTGAATAAGACATGACCAACATTACCTTGAATTTTCAATGTGAATAATCTTCCTTCTTTCTTTCCTGAAACAATTTGTTTATACCCTTTGCTAGGGTCTTCCACAAACACTCCTTCATTAGTGAACTTAACTTCATAACCTTTTTCAACAATTTGTCCTACACTTATCAAATTCTTTGGAATTGTAGGAACATACAAAACCTTACTCAAGAGAGTACTTCCATCCGTGGCCTTCACTGATCCAATTGACCTCACATTGTGCTTTGTATTGTCACCTGTTTGAACTACATGATTAGTTACCTTATTCTCCAAATCAGTCATCAAAGCTATATTGCCACTCAAATGATTGCTACACCCTGAGGCAATGTAGAAGACTCTTTGGTCTTCACATTGCCTTTCAAAAGTTGCATTCATTATCAATGTTGAATCCTCCTTCCGATCTAAAGCATAATTAAATTAGGTATTGTTGTATTGTTGACTTTGGAATCCTCCACCTGCATTTCTTCCAAAGTAACCTCTACTACCTCTACCTCTGAAATTACCTCTTTGATTTCTGCCACCTCTTCCTCTTGAATTAAAATTCTGATTATATCCACCATTATTCTGAGTATTATGCCAACAACCATTATCTAAATGATTTGTCTTACCACAAATCCAGAAAGCTTTGACTCCATCTTTAGTACTCTTGCCTCTTCCTCTACCTTTGCCACCTCCTCTTCCTCTTAGGAAGTTAGCTTGACGAGTTGTACCTTCATCTTCATTTGTTTGTTGCTTCCCTTTTCTATTCTTCTTCTTATCCTTTGAATACATTGTTTGACCTGCACTTTTAACAACTTCACCTTTGACATCCTGCTCAAAGGTTAGCATGTGTCCTAGCAACTGATTCAAATCAAGAGTAAAATGATCTAGTGATAATTCAGTAGACAAAATGAATGCCTTCCATTTGTCATCACCTCTTAAAAGTGTGAGAATTTGCCTTACCAATTTATACTCCTCAATATCTTCATCAACTGCTCCTAATGCATCTGCAATGTCCTTCATTCTTGTTACATAATCTAAGATGGATTGAGAGGCCTTCTTCTTGAATGTGGTAAATTCTACCCACAAGGATGCCTTCCTTGACTTTGTGGTGTTTTGGAAATGCTCTTCCAAAGCATTCCATATATCACTTGCACTTTCAAGACCTCTAATGTGAGGTAGCAAGTAGTCATTAACTGCCATGTAGATAATGCTCCTAGCTTGAGCATCTTTCTTCATCCAAGTCTTCAAATCTGATAATTCCTCCCTAGTTGGAACACTAGGATCTCTGAACTGAGGCTTTTCTTCTTCACCTGTGACATAACCTATCAAGTCTTTGCTCATAAGATGAGCTTCCAACCTCATTGACCATGCTGGATAGTTCTCTCTATCCAGTTTCTCTATCTAAAGAGAATCTCCCATCCTTTCTTCACTTGTGTATTAAATCCTTCTAGCTTTATGAGGAATAAGGTTACCTTTACTTCGAATGATGTTCCTTTTGTCTTCCTTGATGTCGTATGGCCTCCTTCTCAAGCTTTTCTCTCAAGCTTTCACCTTTTGAATCTTCAGATGTTGAATTCTTTATGACTACAGCAGTCGGGATCCTCGTTTCTTCAATTTTGATACTTCCTGCTCTGATACTACTGATGGAAAGTGTTACTCTCCAAAAGAAGAAGCTACTCTTGAAGTTAGATCACCTCTATATCAAGAGTAACTCAAAACCTTCACCAATTTGGAGGATTAATGATCAATTATAAAGATTTTGGATAAACTGTGAAGAAAATGACTCTAATGAATGTCTGCTGCACATATCTCTCTCATTGACTTATCAAATGTGTAAAGTATTTGATAAAACTTTGCACAAGGTGTCGCCTATAGTTTGCACACCTCCTCCAAGTTAAATCATTCCAAAAGACTCAGTAGATCTTGAGAAATGATCTTAACAAGCCACCTACGTCTAAAACTGTTCTTCTAAGAAGTCGGTTCAGACACCTATAACTTCTAACACTTGCTTCTCTCAAATTAGAACCCGTTTATGCAAAATGCTTTTAGCCATAGATGGATTACCTTTCAACTTAGATTTTGCCTCCTCATTTGTGCAAAATGTTACACTGTGCACTGAGAAATGATCAATTCTTTGACCATCGAGATTGTGCTTGTTTCAGAGAACACTCACCACTTCTTCATATATCAATGATCCTACTCATAATTCTCACAGCTTGTTTACAATTAGGCTCTCAAAATTTAACCATAGACTGATTAGCTATGGAATTAGACATCTACAAAAGGATTCTTGAAATGATCAAGCACAGAAGGAGAACACTCAGAAAAATCGGGCACAACTTTTTTTCATTACTGAAAAACTTTTACATCTGGATGAGAGAGCTATTCTTCACACTTCACAAGTGTCTAATGAATTCTAAATCTCTTTAATTCTTGTTCTCACATACTCTCACATATTTGCCCCGACATTTTTCCTTCTTTGATCACATAAATAGTGATCCATCTGGTAGCATCATCAACATAAATGACGTAATAACTTGAGCCATTTATGCTAAAGTCCTTTAAAGGACCCCACACATCTGTATGTACCAATTCAAGCCTTTCTGAATACATGAAACCATGCTTGTTGTATCATTGCTTATGAGCTTTACCTAATTGACATGCTTCACATATGTACGTCATGTGTTGACCTGAAACATTAGGTAATCCAAGTACTGAAACATTATTATTTATCTCTTTGATACCTCTTTCATTGGTGTCCAAGCCTTTTGTGCCAAAGATCCAACTCAGAGATCCTTTGCTCTCCATATGTGAACAAGGCATGTCCAACATTACCTTGTACCCTCAATGTGAAGAGCCTCCCTTCTTTGTTTCCTGTAACAATTTGCTTATACCATTGGCTGCGGGAGTTAGACGTCCGCAGAAGCATGCGAACATCACAAGGAAGAAGAAGAAGCTTGGAGCACAAACACACAATACTGAATGTATTACTAGAGAATGTACAAAGATAAGTAGCCCATTAGGGCAAAAGGTGTATATACAAGCCGGGGGAAAAAAACCTCCTAAAGAGGGAAAAAAGTGCCCCGGCGGTCCTAGTGTGTTCACACACATCACTACCTAAATATATCAACAAATCCCCCCTGGGATTGATGCGGTGAACAAGGAGCCAGCACTCATGTATAAGGAAGTGCCAAGCTATGTGGAAATCACTCCACAAAAGGAAGTAAGCCTAAAGCTTTGTGGAAAGCTTCAAACTTCTCCCTAGGCAGAGCCTTCGTGAAAAGGTCTGCAATGTTCTCCTGCGTGGGCACATATGCCAAGCTGATCTCCCCAGCAGAGAACCTCTCCCTGACAAAGTGATAATGCACCTCAATGTGCTTAGTGCGAGCATGGAACACAGGGTTCCTTGCAACTGCCAATGTGCTCTGACTGTCAGTGAAGATGGTGGTGGCAGAAGACTGGCCAACACCGAAATCAGCCATAAGGTGTTTGAGCCACACACACTCAACATTCGTTGTGAAAGCTGCCCTATACTCAGCCTCACAACTGGAAGACGCCACAGTAGGCTGCTTCTTGCTCAACCAAGATATACATGAGCTACCAAGCATGAAGCAAAAACCACTGGTGGACACACAAGTGTCATAGCAACCAGCCCAATCTGAGTCAGAAAAAGCATGCAAATCTGGCGGTAGTGATCCCCCCTTGGGATAAAACAACCCAAGTAGCCGAGTACCACTCAAGTAGCAAAAGATGCACTTAACCGCCTTCCAATGCGTGACTCTTGGGCAATGCATAAACCTGCTTATCTGTGAGACAGCAAACTGAATATCTGGCCGAGTAATGCATAAGTAAATCAAGCATCCAACAGCCTGCTGATAGAGAACAACATCAAATGCATCTCCAACATCATGAAGACTCAATCGTAAACCTGTCTCCATAGGAGTGGCAGTAGGCTTACAGTCTTCAAGGCCAAAACGCTGCAATAATGTGTCAATATATTTCATTTGACACAAAGCCATTCCACCATCAACTTGCATAAATTGAATGCCCAAATAGTGATACAAATGCCCCAAATCAGACATCTCAAATGAGGCATGCAAATCAGCCTTGAAATCAGCAATATGCTTCTCAATAGGACTAGTGAGCAGCATGTCATCAACAAAGACAACAATGATCAGAAGCACATCATTAGTACGCTTAACATATAAGGTGCTTTCAGTTGGACTGTTCTCAAAACCATGTGCAACCAGATAGGCATGTATCTTCTCATACCAAGCACGTGGTGCTTGCTTTAAACCATATAATGCCTTCTTTAACCTGCACACCTAGTTTTCATGCCCTTTCTGCACAAAGCCATAGGGCTGAAAAACATAGACTTCTTCATGCAAGTCATCATTCAGAAATGTTGTTTTAATGTCCAACTGATGTACATTCCATCCATGATGGGCTGCAAGTGCACAAATGCTCCGAACAGTAGTCATACTGCATATAGGTGCAAAGGTCTCATCAAAATCAATGCCTCTTTCCTGCGCATAACCCTTTGCAACAAGCCTAGCCTTATACCTGTCAACTATACCATGAGGTTTATGCTTCAGCTTGTATACCCACTTAGTGCCAATGGCCTTCTTGCCAGAAGGCAAGTCACATAAAGACCATGTACCATTCTTCATTATAGCATCATATTCAGATTGCATAGCAGCCATCCAATTTTCTGAATTCTATGCTTCATCAAAAGAAACAGGCTCATTCTCATCACAGAGACTAGACGCAGCCATAGCATAGCAATCTGATGCAAAGGAGGCACTATGAGAGCCTCAACGAGTACGATATGACAAAGGTGCATCTAATTTGTTGTCACGCAAAGTCTACACCAACCATTTTGGCATAGTTTTTGCCTGCTCAATATCAGCTCTCTCATCAACAAGTGCATCATGTAAATCTGCATTAGAAATAGAATGATCTACATCATCATATGAAACCTGCAAAGGCTGAGAAGTTGCCTCATTAGGACCAGCACTAGACTGTCCACCTGTAAAAAGAGGCATCAAAGTATCATACATATCTCCTTAGTACATGAAAGCAATGGCTGAATAGCATCTTCCACAAAGACAACATCACGGCTAACCAGAATGCATTTAGTCTGTGGATGATACAGTCGATAGCCTTTACTTTCAAAACTGTACCCAACAAAAATACATTTTACTGCCTTATCATCCAATTTTCCGCGATGTTGTTCAGGCAGTAATGCATATGCCAAACAACCAAAAACACGTAGATGAGCAACAGATGGCTTGCAGTCATGCCAAGCCTCATATGGAGTGATAGACTGCAGCGCTGTCGGGAAGATTTGCATCTTCCAGTTGATAACCAGAGGAAATAAAAGCAACTTAATTGGTGAATTCTAAACCTCTTTTTCACTGTTGATCAGTTGTTGTGGATGGAATTAACTACTTTGAAAGTGTTTACAGGTACAAATGATGATGAAGATTCTATGTTCATATTAGGGTTTACTTTAATTTCATATTTAATAAGTTGTTTTATTCATACATTCAAGAATCATGAGTATTTAACCCTAGGGTTGTCTAAGTTCACATGATTTTATGTTCATTGGGTTCATCTGAAGGGTCTCAAAGGATTTAATGGATTCATGTTAGAGTTTAAGTAAGAGTTAGTGGGTTAATGATAGGGTTCAGAAGGATTTTAATGGGTTATCAGTGATTTCCAAAGGGTTTCAATAGGGTTTTGATGGGTTTTAAGTAGGTTTTTTTAGGGTTTTAGTATGTTTCAAGGGTTA
This sequence comes from Ceratopteris richardii, assembly GCA_020310875.1. Taxonomy (NCBI): domain Eukaryota; kingdom Viridiplantae; phylum Streptophyta; class Polypodiopsida; order Polypodiales; family Pteridaceae; genus Ceratopteris; species Ceratopteris richardii. The sequence goes on from CM035413.1 coordinate 144,729,002, forward strand.
AAATAACTACTATTTAATGAAATTAATCTATAATTAAGCATTGGTTAACTTATAAAACTAAATTATGATTTAATTAGTTACCTTAATAGTGTGTTTACATTTTAATACTAAGGTTCTAAATAAATAAAAGCTTAACCTAAGCTTAATTTAATGGATTTATTTAACTAAGAAATATAGGCTAATTAAATTAAAATGATTAATTAAAAGGATAAATATCTAGTGGTCTATATGGATGCTAGAAAAAAGAATGGTATGTGAGTAATGTGGAATTAAAGTGAATTAAGGAATGGTCTGAAAGGAAGATGCACTTAAAGTGAAAAAGTTGGTTGACAGAAAAGAATGGTGAGAATTAATGAAAGAAAAAGAGAGGTGAAAGGAAGATGTGTGCATAAAGCTAATTAAAAGTGTGGTTGAGATGAGTGGGCAAAAGTGCGGTTGTAGATTAAAAGTACCAAACCAAAAGAGTGGATTAGGAAGGACTTGTGTATGTATTTAAATGTGTGTTGAGCTCAAGTTTTTCCTAATGTTTTTTGCAGGTACTGTCTCCTGCTCTTTACTTTCTTCTGTTTTTCCTTCTTTCTCATTAGACCCTCCTCGTGCTCGGGATATTGAGCCGTCATGTCACTGCTGTGTATTATGATTTTGATTGTCCGGCTGGAAGCATGCCCATGCCTATTCCGTGGCTTGGTCTGAGTCCCTGCAGTAGTGTGTGTGTATGTGCGCGTATGTGATGTGTGAATGTGTTATGTGTATGTGCGCGTATGTGATGTGTGTGTATGTGCGCGTATGTGATGTGTATGTGTGTGTGCGTGTTATGTGAAGTGTGTGTTATGTGATATATGTGTGTTTGTGATATATGTGTGTATGTTATATATGTGTGTGCGTGTTATGTGTATGTGTGTGTGCGTGTTATGTGAAGTATGTGTATGTGTGTGTGTGTGTTATGTGTTTGTGTGTGATGTGTGTATGTGTATGTGATGTGATGTATGTGTGTGTGATGTATGTGTGAGTGTGTGATGTGTGTGTATGTGATGTGTATGTGATGTGTGTATGTGTATGTGATGTGATGTATGTGTGTGTGATGTATGTGTTATGTGTATGTACGTGTGTATGTTATGTGTGATGTGTGAATGTGTTATGTATATGTTATGTGTATGTGTGTTGTGTGTATGTCTTATGTGTGTGCGCGTGTATGTGGTGTGTGTATGTGTATGTGATGTGTGTATGTGCAAGTGTGTGTGTGATATGAGTGTGTAATGTGTGTGAGAGAGAGAAAGAGACAGGAGAGAGAGAGAGAGAGAGAAAGGAGCCTCCCTCCCTGGCGCTGCGCGCGGCAGAGCGCAGAGAGAGAGAGAGAGAGAGAGAGAGAGAGAGAGAGAGAGAGAGAGAGAGAGAGAGAGAGAGAGAGAGAGAGAGAGAGAGAGAGAGAGAGAGAAGGAGCCTCCCTCCCTGGCGCTACGCGCGGCAGAGCGCAGAGAGAGAGAGAGAGAGAGAGAGAGAGAGAGAGAGCGAGAGAGAGAGAGAGAGAGAGAGAGAGAGAGAGAGAGAGAGAGAGAGAGAGAGAGAGAGAAAGGAGTCTCCCTCCCTGGCGCTGCGCGCGGCAGAGCGCAGAGCGCAGAGAGAGAGAGAGAGAGAGAGAGAGAGAGAGAGAGAGAGAGAGAGAGAGAGAAGAGAGAGAGAGAGAGAGAGAGAGAGAGAGAGAGAGAGAGAGAGAGAGAGAGAGAGAGAGAGAGAGAGAGAGAGAGAGGAAAGAAAAGGAGAGAGAGAGAGAGAAAAGAGAGAGACAGAGAGAGAGAGAGAGAGAGAGAGAGAGAGAGGAAAGAAAAGGAGAGAGAGAGAGAGAGAAAAGAGAGAGAGAGAGAGAGAGAGAGAGAGAGAGAGAGAGAGAGACAGAGAGAGAGAGAGAGGGAGAGAGAGAGAGAGAGAAAAGAGAGAGAGAGAGAGAGAGAGAGAGAGAGAGAGAGAGAGAGAGAGAGAGAGAGAGAGAGAGAGAGAGAGAGAAAGAAGGGGAGAGAGAGAGAGAGAGGAAAGAAAAGGAGAGAGAGAGAGAGAAGAGAGAGAGAGAGAGAGAGAGAGAGAGAGAGAGAGAGAGAGAGAGAGAGAGAGAGAGAGAGAGAGAGAGAGAGAGAGAGAGAGAGAGAGAGAGAGAGAGAGAGAGAGAGAGAGAGAGAGAGAGAGAGAGAGAGAGAGAGAGAGAGAGAGAGAGAGAGAGAGAGAGAGAGAGAGAGAGAGAGAGAGAGAGAGAGAGAGAGAGAGAGAGAGAGAGAGAGAGAGAGAAGGAGAGAGAGAGAGAGAGAGAGAGAGAGAGAGAGAGAGAGAGAAAGAAGGAGAGAGAGAGAGAGAGAGAGAGAGAGAGAGAGAGAGAGAGAGAGAGAGAGAGAGAAGGAGAGAGAGAGAGAGATCGCAAAGAGAGAGAGAGAGAGAGAGAGAGAGAGAGAGAGAGAGAGAGAGAGAGAGAGATCGGGAGAGAGCGAGAGAGAGATCGAGAAAGAGAGAGAGAGAGAAAGAAAACTATGTTAATTTAAATTTATTTATTTGTTTAAATTAATTAGATGGAGTAAATGTTTAGTTTAATATTTATTATTTGGTTTGTCTTTATGAGCATTCTAAAGCTTAAGTGACATGTGATTAGATGCATGAGTGTATATGTACAAGTGTTAGCATGCATATTATGACAAATGTGAAAGTGCATGTTTAGTGTATGCATATGAAGGAATGTCATTAATATATGACATAAATCATAAATTTTGGTATTATTTAATTATAAAATGGAAAGGTATACTTAATTCATTATTTCTAAGTAGTAATTAGATGTTATTATATCTATATACATATTAACATGTGCATATGTGTTAGTGTATATGTATATGCATACATGTATATGCATGTAGAATGTTAGTTTACATGAATCAATGCATATGAGCTAATGAATGTATGTATGCATCCGTGTGTGTTAAGAAATGTGTGAATGCATATAAAGATTGAATTATGTTAAATATTAGAGCATAACAATGAGTGTTGATTGATGATTATGAAAAGGAATATGCATGATATTAGATACATGTGCATGATTATATATTTAAAAAATGAATGTGATGTTCGTATGCATGTATCATTGTAAATGCTCACAAGTACAAGTGAGGATATAATATGGTCAAACATAAGAATGATTATGAAAAGGGAAGTTAGTATGAGTTTGCAAGTTAGCATGAGAATGTATTAGTATAAGTATGTTTTAGATTGCATTTAAATGTGTTAGTGCATACATAAACATATGCATGTGTATGTAAATGTTATGTGAATTATATTCTTTAATTTTATGATTCTTGTCATATTACTAATATGCCTAATGTTTTTTGCAGAAACATTGCAGATTACAATCAGTTGAAGTGAAGTACAAGCAGTTGAAGTGAACCGGCAGATTGAAGATCCATTTAAACCTTATATCTCCATTTAGTCATTTACCCGATTGCTTAGACATTTATCCAATTATGTAGACTTTACATTTGTATTAGCTTATTAATTCATTAATTCAAATCAGTTTAGCATCATATTGTTTCTATTAGTTCTTTCATGTCTTCCGATTTATATCATGCATCTGAACACAGTAGTAATAACATCATTGAACATACAACCGAATCCGTAGCATTAGTGTTAGAAGAAATTATTAAGAACAATATTACTTCGGAATCATTAGTTTCTTTATCTTATGACCACTGTTTAACTACATTCCTAGCATTTTCTTCCATTGCATCTCCTGAATCACAAAGTAGTGAAGATTTATTTCCACCAACTTTAGTTAGACAAACTCAACCAAACTCATTAGAAGCTACAATAGAAGAGGTAGTTAAAGATCAGATAACCGAAGAGTCATTATTGTTAACACCCAAACAGATAGCTATTGCCAGATATAAAGCAGCTTGTCCCTATGGTCCTTAGTCTGAGTCCGCTACAGACACCCTGCGTGTGCCGAACGATTTAGGCGGATGACTTGATCCACCATCCGAGCATCCCTCGCGACCCGACATTGGTGAACCCGACGTGAAGATCGGCTTGCGACTCAGACGGATATTATCAGTTTGCATTGCATATACATTCATACGATTTTACATCAGTGCAGCTGCGTCTTCATCCCTGGAAGCTGTGGCATTTACGTGAACTTGCAATCTTCTTGGTGTCGAGGGCTGGTCTGGTGACCTGAGCGCCTCCACGAAGATTGGCAAATAGGAGAACCTCGTCGCGCCACCCCTTTCATCAACAATTGAAGCACAAAACGTTTGCACCCATGTTTAGCAACTATGTATTTAGGTTTTGATTCAAATTAATAAATGTATTGAATTTCACAAAAAGCACTTTTTGAGCCTCATCTTCGAGCAATTGGTATAATTTCTTTACTCTTACATTCTTGCATTCATAATTGTATTTAAGGTTAAATTATTGGTCTAGGTTGAAGGCAACTGTGCATTAATCATAGCTTTACTTGAAGCATATTGGCATAGTATAAACTTAACAAACTGGACTCTAACGGAATTTTAGAATTAGTAGCTGAACATAAGGAAAGAGTAACAAAAGAAGTTCAGGATATAGTTAGAATTGTTCAAGCTAGGTCAAAACAAACTTAAAAAATGGACGAGCTATTTCAAACTATGATGCACGAGACGCAAGGACAAAAAGTAGTTGAAACGTTATTAAAAGATAAAGGGAAATTTACTGGTATGAATGTTACAAATTATTTAGACACGTTTGAGGAATTAGCTAAGTTACACGGTTTAGCTGAAACAAAGTGGATATCCTATCTTGGACGTCTGGCCATAGGTACTGTAAAAGCTATTATGGATATACATGACAATAAGGAATGGGATGAGTTTAGAAAAGAGCTGCATAAGGAATTCTACTTAGAAGACTACAGTCAACATAGTAGAGAAGGATTTATGAAATGGATTAGTTCACCTAAGCCTCACATTTCTTTAACTCAACTCCATGGCGAATTTATGAAAAGATTCTCTCAATTACCTGAACAGGATAGAGTTGCCCTTACCCCAGATATCATTTTATATTTCCTTAAAATCTTGACTCCAGATATAAGGGTAGAGGTTGAGCGTAGGCTTGAAGAACCGGGAAAGAAATATGGGCTTACAGATGACTGGGGTGTAGTGAAAACTGTAGTTGAGGCGGTTGCTCACATGATCCAACGTAAAACACTCCTTTATGAATCGATGTCTCAACCATCTTCAAGTTTTCCTCCGATTCAGGCAACTAGGGATACACATATAGATTCAAAAGCTGAGCCTACAACATCCACATCTAGAGTACCAACCGAGTTACAATTTGAGATTTTGTTTAACAAGTTGGACAATATGATGCATATGCACGAGAATATGTCTAAAGAGGTAGCGGCTTTGCAGAATGTGGTGTATGCTTTAAACCTTCAAGATAAACCTGCAATGCAAGCTCATCCGACTATTTATCCTCAACCAGTAAATGCTCCAAATCCACCATTAGTAGCTCTGAATCATCCACTAGTGCCTCCTAATCCACCTTTTATACCTCCTAATCCTCCAGTTGTACCCCAACCAATTCCTCAACCGATTCCTCAAGCATTTAACCAAAGAAATTTCAATGAAAGGAGAAATGCCAATGTGAGGAGATGTATCTGGTGCGATGCCACAGATCATTTGACTTATACATGTGAAGCATTGAAAGATGCGAAAGAGAAAAGACTTGTAATTGATATTGACAAGCGATTGTGCGACTATAGAACACAGTTACCCTTAGCTGCCAATTGGGGAAAGGGAGGGATGCAGAAGCTGTATGAAAACCTTTCTAAGTCTTCGCAATCTGCTTCTGCTGTTAAACTAGAATATGTTGATAGTGACTCTGATTCCGAACAAACAAGGGAAACAAGGAACTACTCAATTGAAGCTTTGATAAAGGCGAGAGATGATATTATGCAGAAAACTGTGTGGAACTCTCCTGTCGATCAATTCTCGATATATTCGCATATTGCGAATGTTGAAGAGAAAAGAAAGAGGGATGATGAGCAAGATACAAATGATTCAGGTAGACGAATGACTAGAAGTAAGATGAGAGATGAGCCAAAGCCTAAGAAAGTTCAGTTTGAACAAGGCGAAAGTTCTAAAACAAATGAGGAGCGAAGAAAAGAAATTAGGGAGGGTAAACAACCTGTGTTTAGTGAGCCAATTCAAACATCAGACAAAGTAGAGCAAATTCCTAGAACTGAAACAAAACCTGAAGAGAAACCAGAAAAGAAACCAAAACGAGTACCGAAAGCTATTCTTATTTCTGAACTTGAACAAAAAGTTGATTCGAAAGAAATATTGTATGACATCTTATTAAAAAGTGCAGTAACAATGACTTTAGAACAAATCTTCTCAATAGCAAAAATTGAATTTAAGGAAAATTTTATTAAATTAATTAAAAGGAAGAGATTCCCTCTGTCACAAGAGGTAGAGATGCAAGATGTTGCCGATGTAACTCACTTGATTCATGAATCTCTTTCTTTAGACTCAGAGGATGAAGAAGATAATACCTGTAATGTGAACAAAAATTTCTTAGGGCCGATTGTACCAGATGACGAAACAAAAAACTCAGAGAGTGATTTTAGAAAAAGTTTTTGGGCGAGAGGCACACCGGAGATTAAAGTTAACTTAGGAGATCAGAAGAGATCATATTCTGCTTTAGCCCTAATTGACTCTGGGTCTGAAATCAATGTGATTTCGAAAGGATTATATGATAAGTTTAAATGGCCTATTGATAAAAATCACGGCTGGATAATGTGAACCGCGGACAATGGTTGTGAATCACTCTTAGGAGCATGTGCCAACGTACCTCTAATGATAGGTGGAATCTCTGAGACATTCCACTTTTTCATTCATGACAACTGCTCTTATGAAATTATCTTAGGTCAACCATTTATATGTGAAGCCAGAATGGAGACTAAAGTAATAGATGACGGCTCAGCATACGCAAGAATTAGATCTAAAGATGATCTACAATCACTCCAAGTTATGATAGTCAGCCCAAACCATGTACGAAATAGGGAGCAAATTAGGAAGACGCCCATCCGTTCTCATGAAAAGATACGTGAAGATCATATGCCTCTTCATGAGTTTGGAACTTATTATGATCAAAATTTTGCCTAGATGCCACTGTTGAGCGAGACAACGGTGGTTCTTGGTTTGATGTCTCGCACCCATCTGTAGATACTTTAGATAGTTTTTCTTTATATTTCCCTTCATCATATTTGCAATTCAGTCATTATAAACAAATTCCTAAAAAAATTATAAAACATTATGAAAAAGTTTATAAAGAGAAAGGATTCATTTCATCTGATGAACACATTGAAACCGTAATTGAAACTTTATCTTCAAACTCATTGATTGAAGAACTTCAAAATATTTTGCATGAAAAAGAAAATTTTAGATTTGTACTTTTAAATTCTATTGAAGAATATGATTTGATTATTAAATTTGTCATGAGTAATGAAAAGGAAGCAAAAGTAAATACAAAATACAAAACCGTTGATAAAAAAATTAAACCGATTGCCCAATCATTACCACGAGAGAGTGAAGAGAAGTTTAGGAAAGTTACCAATGATCCTTATTTAAGAGAGCGCACAAATATAGGTCATACTTTCACAGAAGAAACTTTAAAGCTAATCAAGATAGGAAATGATGAAAATTTTTTGTTACCCGAGGAACGTGAACTATTTCAAAGAGTGATTAGAAAGCATGGAAAGACATTTTCTTTATATTCCCATGAGATAGGTTGTGCAGACCCAAAAATTGTACCACCAATGATCATCTTTACAGTGCCTCACATTCCATGGAATCTTCGACCCATACCTGTTCCGAAAGCCCATTTACCAAAGTTAATGCGGCTTCTTAAGGAAAAGATTCACATGCGAATTTTAGAGCCATCGTCTGCACCCTACTCAAATAGGTGGTTTACTGTTCCAAAGAAAAATGGCAAGTTACGGTTCATTCAAGATTTACAACCTGTTAACAAGGTTACTATTAGGAATGTAGGTACTGGGCCCATTGTAGGAGAATTCGCTGAAGCCTTTGCTGGTCATGCCATTTACTCAATGGGAGACTTGTATTCTGGCTACGATCAATTTCAGCTTGCTATTGAAAGTAGAGACATTACGACCATGAAAACTCCTTTAGGCTTAGTTCGCATGTGCACTTTGCCGCAAGGAGCTACTAATTCAGTAGCGCATATGATGAACGCCATGAATTCAGTATTACATGACTTCATTCCTAATATAGCCATGCCATTTATTGATGACATTCCTATTAAAGGATGTATTGAGAATGCGAAAGATAAAACTTTAGATTCCTCTGGCTGCAGGAAGTTTATAGTAGATCATATCTCTGACTGTGAAAGGATTTTCCAGAGTTTTGAAGAGGTTGGTCTCACATTCTCCATTGAGAAATCTGTTTTTGGTGTCAATGAGGTACTTATAGTTGGGCATTTATGTGGACATTACGGTCGGAGGCCATATCCACCTAAAGTCGACGCTATAAACAAGATTTCTGAAACCTGTAGTAATATTAGTGAGGTAAGACGATTCCTTGGTGCTTGTGTGTTTTATGCCATCTGGATCCCACACTATGCACATGTTGCAAACTGTCTTTATGCTTTGCTAAGGAAGAATCGAAAGTTTCTTTGGACTGAAGAACACTCAAAAGCTATGAAAAAGTTAAAGAAATTACTTCTTGAAGCTCTTATTTTAAAGCGAGTAGATTATACTGATCAAAAGCCTATCATTTTAACTGTTGATACGAGCCCTATAGGAATAGGATGGGTTATTGGTCAGGACGATGAAGAGGGCAATAGGTATGCTGTGAGATTTGGAGCAAAGATTTTACACGATACGCAAAGAAATTATCCGCAAATTAAACGAGAACTATGGGGTTTAGTAACGGCATTAAAATCCGATAAAGAATATTTTATAGGTGCAAATGTAATAGTTGAGACAGATTGTCTACCTCTAATTGGAATGATTACAAACTGTTCATCACCCGACATTGCCATGCTTAGATGGATTTCATACATCAAGTTTATAAATCCTGTTTTGATACATATTGCAGGTAAATCTAATCCTGTGGTTGATATGCTTTCTCGAGCTAGATTTGATAATGAGGAAGAAACAGAATTAGAAATAAATGCAATTAATTATGATTCTAAAGCATACGCATATGAACAATTTAATATTGAAGAATACGAAGGAGAGTGGCAGGATATTGGAAAGTATTTAAGTACTTTGGTTAGGGCACCTTCATGGTCTTCAAATAGATTTCGGAATATTAGGAAAAGAGCTTACAACTTTTTTCTGAAAGATGGTTTCATTTGGAGACATGCTAGGGGAAAAATTAGATTGCCACAACGAGTACTAGGTACTAAGGATCTTCAGTTACAAGTCATGAAGAGTATGCATGATACTTTATGGGCAGGACATAAAGGTTTTGTAGCTACGTATGAAAAAATTAGAGAAGGATACTGGTGGCCAGGGATTTATGTTACTGTTAAAAATTATGTTACTTCATGTGACGTATGTCAGATTCATTCCTCAGTCAAACATAGGGATCCGTTGCATCCTACCTATCCACCATGCATCCATTATAAATGGGTTGTAGACTTAGTTACCATGCCCAAAGGTATCAATAAGATGAGATATATAGTGTTAGCACGTGAAGATCTTACGAATCATGTAGAAGGCCGAGCTTTAAGATCTAAGACAACCTTGAATGTATGCAATTTTCTTCTTGAGGATGTCATTTCACGATTTGGTTATGTAGAAAAGGTAGTGGCTGATAGGGGAGAGTTAGATGCGCAGGAGGCTAGAGAATTCTTTGCTAGGCATGGAATTCGCTTAGCCCTTACTACTGCTTACAACCCTGAAGCTAATGGGAAGATTGAGCGAGGGCATTCTCCTATTATTAAAGCAATTTCCAAAGCTTGTAATGGAGAAATTAAGAATTGGCCAACTTATCTGCCATTTGCGTTGTGGGCCGATAGAATGACCTGCACTAGCACGACGGGGTATATGCCGGCAGAGTTGATGTATTGCCAGAAACCGATATTCCCTGTGCATACGCAAATTCTTACTTGGACTACTTTACCATGGGAAGATAATTTGTCAACAGAAGATTTATTAGCTCTACGAATCCAGCAACTAGAGCAAGGGAATGAACGTTTAGAAGAGGCTATAATGAAACTAAAAGATTCTCGATTGAAAAACAAGAAGTATTTTGATAAATCACATAGGTTAAGGCCAAAGCCGATTTATGTTAATGATTGGGTTTTACTGTATGATAGTACGTTTGATTCTCAGTATGATGCCCGTAGAAAACTTAAAAGACGTTGGTTTGGACCTTATGTGGTAGTCAAAACCTATGATAATGGAACGTATGCCTTACGCGAATTAGATGGCACGCCTCTTAAAAACTTAATTGCTGGCAAAAGAATTAATTTATTTAAACAAAGAAATAATGAAATGTATGAAGTAATGTTTGATGATGAGTATGATTAATTATGTATGAATGAATTTCTTTAGTGTGGGGTTCTTTTGCAGGAAAACTAAGAGAAAATTTGAATATGAAATTTAATACTTTTGCGTGTCTAGCTGTTGCTGGTTGAGTTTTAACAGGTCTTTGAAGAACAAATTAAGATGCATAAAGATGAAGCAGATTGAAGATGAAGTTGATTTTAGGTCGTATTTTTCTTTGTCATACAATTTTGATTTATGTATTTTCTTTGCATTCATATAAAACTAATTGATAAAATCTGGAATGAAGAATATTAATTTATAAAGGACTCTATTTAACCATATTAGGAAAATAAACATAATTTATATTTCTACATTTATAGATTAAGTGAGATTTGTTAAAAAATAGAAGGATTTGTAGTTCATTTAGATAACGAAAGTAGTTGTATATGTGTAGGAGCATATTGTTGCATGATTCATGTCTGTGAAAACCTAGATCTTTCTTGTCCATGCAGCTAGATCCTTAGCTCGGATTAAGGGGTTAAGCCTTTCCCCTTTAAAGAAAAAAAGTAGCATCAAAAAAAAAAAAAAAAAAAAAAAAGAATATTGACATGGAAGTTATACCTTCTTTCACCCCAAAAAGGTATTTACATTTATTATCGACATGAAGTTTATATCATGTTTACATGAAGAAACTAGTTGTGAAAAAAAAAAAAAAAAAAACACATCTAGTGATTAAAATTGGGCATACAAGGCGGCTGTCTGTCCAAGTAGATTTAGTAGATTTCTTTGGCATGTTTGATTGCTCATATGTGAATGCATATATATAACGAAACCTGCATTTGAATGAATGAAAATGAATTCTGTTTTATACTAATCTTTACATAGTTTATAAATGGATAAAATATAAACTAATGTTTGTTAACTGAAAAGGTTAATAGTTTACCTTTATACTTTAATATGATTTCATTGCCAGATGTAATTGAAATAAACTTCATGTGCATGTTGAAAAAGATTTAAAATTTGATAAGATTAAATATATTTAAAAAAGAATTGATGCTGTTCTATGATTTAATTTCAGGATAATCATTGAAAATGCTGCTTCCCTTAATCTGCAAGTTGGCCCATCGAGGACGATGTGCAGGTTTGGTGGCGGTGGATGTCGGGAAGATTTGCATCTTCCAGTTGATAACCAGAGGAAATAAAAGCAACTTAATTGGTGAATTCTAAACCTCTTTTTCACTGTTGATCAGTTGTTCTGGATGGAATTAACTACTTTGAAAGTGTTTACAGGTACAAATGATGATGAAGATTCTATGTTCATATTAGGGTTTACTTTAATTTCATATTTAATAAGTTGTTTTATTCATACATTCAAGAATCATGAGTATTTAACCCTAGGGTTGTCTAAGTTCACATGATTTTATGTTCATTGGTTCATCTGAAGGGTCTCAAAGGATTTAATGGATTCATGTTAGAGTTTAAGTAAGAGTTACTGGGTTAATGATAGGGTTCAGAAGGATTTTAATGGGTTATCAGTGATTTCCAAAGGGTTTCAATAGGGTTTTGATGGGTTTAAAGTAGGTTTTTTTAGGGTTTTAGTATGTTTCAAGGGTTAAAATAACTACTATTTAATGAAATTAATCTATAATTAAGCATTGGTTAACTTATAAAACTAAATTATGATTTAATTAGTTACCTTAATAGTGTGTTTACATTTTAATACTAAGGTTCTAATTAATTAAAAGCTTAACCTAAGCTTAATTTAATGGATTTATTTAACTAAGAAATATAGGCTAATTAAATTAAAATGATTAATTAAAAGGATAAATATCTAGTGGTCTATATGGATGCTAGAAAAAAGAATGGTATGTGAGTAATGTGGAATTAAAGTGAATTAAGGAATGGTCTGAAAGGAAGATGCACTTAAAGTGAAAAAGTTGGTTGACAGAAAAGAATGGTGAGAATTAATGAAAGAAAAAGAGAGGTGAAAGGAAGATGTGTGCATAAAGCTAACTAAAAGTGTGGTTGAGATCAGTGGGCAAAAGTGCGGTTGTAGATTAAAAGTACCAAACCAAAAGAGTGGATTAGGAAGGACTTGTGTATGTATTTAAATGTGTGTTGAGCTCAAGTTTTTCCTAATGTTTTTTTGCAGGTACTGTCTCCTGCTCTTTACTTTCTTCTGTTTTTCCTTCTTTTCTCATTAGACTCCTCCTCGTGCTCGGGATATTGAGCCGTCATGTCACTGCTGTGTATTATGATTTTGATTGTCCGGCTGGAAGCATGCCCATGCCTATTCCGTGGCTTGGTCTGAGTCCCTGCAGTAGTGTGTGTGTATGTGCGCGGTATGTGATGTGTGAATGTGTTATGTGTATGTGCGCGTATGTGATGTGTGTGTATGTGGCGCGTATGTGATGTGTATGTGTGTGTGCGTGTTATGTGAAGTGTGTGTTATGTGATATATGTGTGTTTGTGATATATGTGTGTATGTTATATATGTGTGTGCGTGTTATGTGTATGTGTGTGTGCGTGTTTATGTGAAGTATGTGTATGTGTGTGTGTGTGTTATGTGTTTGTGTGTGATGTGTGTATGTGTATGTGATTGTGATGTATGTGTGTGTGATGTATGTGTGAGTGTGTGATGTGTGTGTATGTGATGTGTATGTGATGTGTGTATGTGTATGTGATGTGATGTATGTGTGTGTGATGTATGTGTTATGTGTATGTACGTGTGTATGTTATGTGTGATGTG
>CM035413.1:144757266-144774766 GCA_020310875.1 Ceratopteris richardii
AGGTCAACCATTTATATGTGAAGCCAGAATGAAGACTAAAGTAATAGATGACGGCTCAGCATATGCAAGAATTAGATCTAAAGATGATCTACAATCACTCCAAGTTATGATAGTCAGCCCAAACCATGTACGAAATAGGGAGCAAATTAGGAAGACGCCCATCCGTTCTCATGAAAAGATACGTGAAGATCATATGCCTCTTCATGAGTTTGGAACTTATTATGATCAAAATTTTGCCTAGATGCCACTGTTGAGCGAGACAAGGGTGGTTCTTGGTTTGATGTCTCGCACCCATCTGTAGATACTTTAGATAGTTTTTCTTTATATTTCCCTTCATCATATTTGCAATTCAGTCATTATAAACAAATTCCTAAAAAAATTATAAAACATTATGAAAAAGTTTATAAAGAGAAAGGATTCATTTCATCTGATGAACACATTGAAACCGTAATTGAAACTTTATCTTCAAACTCATTGATTGAAGAACTTCAAAATATTTTGCATGAAAAAGAAAATTTTAGATTTGTACTTTTAAATTCTATTGAAGAATATGATTTGATTATTAAATTTGTCATGTGTAATGAAAAGGAAGCAAAAGTAAATACAAAATACAAAACCGTTGATAAAAAAATCAAACCGATTGCCCAATCATTACCACGAGAGAGTGAAGAGAAGTTTAGGAAAGTTACCAATGATCCTTATTTAAGAGAGCGCACAAATATAGGTCATACTTTCACAGAAGAAACTTTAAAGCTAATCAAGATAGGAAATGATGAAAATTTTTTGTTATCCGAGGAACGTGAACTATTTCAAAGAGTGATTAGAAAGCATGGAAAGACATTTTCTTTATATTCCCATGAGATAGGTTGTGCAGACCCAAAAATTGTACCACCAATGATCATCTTTACAGTGCCTCACATTCCATGGAATCTTCGACCCATACCTGTTCCGAAAGCCCATTTACCAGAGTTAATGCGGCTTCTTAAGGAAAAAATTCACATGCGAATTTTAGAGCCATCGTCTGCACCCTACTCAAATAGGTGGTTTACTGTTCCAAAGAAAAATGGCAAGTTACGGTTCATTCAAGATTTACAACCTGTTAACAAGGTTACTATTAGGAATGTAGGTACTGGGCCCATTGTAGGAGAATTCGCTGAAGCCTTTGCTGGTCATGCCATTTACTCAATGGGAGACTTGTATTCTGGCTACGATCAATTTCAGCTTGCTATTGAAAGTAGAGACATTACGACCATGAAAACTCCTTTAGGCTTAGTTCGCATGTGCACTTTGCCGCAAGGAGCTACTAATTCAGTAGCGCATATGATGAACGCCATGAATTCAGTATTACATGACTTCATTCCTAATATAGCCATGCCATTTATTGATGACATTCCTATTAAAGGATGTATTGAGAATGCGAAAGATGAAACTTTAGATTCCTCTGGCTGCAGGAAGTTTGTAGTAGATCATATCTCTGACTGTGAAAGGATTTTCCAGAGATTTGAAGAGGTTGGTCTCACATTCTCCATTGAGAAATCTGTTTTTGGTGTCAATGAGGTACTTATAGTTGGGCATTTATGTGGACATTACGGTCGGAGGCCATATCCACCTAAAGTCGACGCTATAAACAAGATTTCTGAAACCTGTAGTAATATTAGTGAGGTAAGACGATTCCTTGGTGCTTGTGTGTTTTATGCCATCTGGATCCCACACTATGCACATGTTGCAAACTGTCTTTATGCTTTGCTAAGGAAGAATCGAAAGTTTCTTTGGACTGAAGAACACTCAAAAGCTATGAAAAAGTTAAAGAAATTACTTCTTGAAGCTCTTATTTTAAAGCGAGTAGATTATACTGATCAAAAGCCTATCATTTTAACTGTTGATACGAGCCCTATAGGAATAGGATGGGTTATTGGTCAGGACGATGAAGAGGGCAATAGGTATGCTGTGAGATTTGGAGCAAAGATTTTACACGATACGCAAAGAAATTATCCGCAAATTAAACGAGAACTATGGGGTTTAGTAACGGCATTAAAATCCGATAAAGAATATTTTATAGGTGCAAATGTAATAGTTGAGACAGATTGTCTACCTCTAATTGGAATGATTACAAACTGTTCATCACCCGACATTGCCATGCTTAGATGGATTTCATACATCAAGTTTATAAATCCTGTTTTGATACATATTGCAGGTAAATCTAATCCTATGGCTGATATGCTTTCTCGAGCTAGATTTGATAATGAGGAAGAAACAGAATTAGAAATAAATGCAATTAATTATGATTCTAAAGCATACGCATATGAGCAATTTAATATTGAAGAATACGAAGGAGAGTGGTAGGATATTGGAAAGTATTTAAGTACTTTGGTTAGGGCACCTTCATGGTCTTCAAATAGATTTCGGAATATTAGGAAAAGAGCTTACAACCTTTTTCTGAAAGATGGTTTCATTTGGAGACATGCTAGGGGAAAAATTAGATTGCCACAACGAGTACTAGGTACTAAGGATCTTCAGTTACAAGTCATGAAGAGTATGCATGATACTTTATGGGCAGGACATAAAGGTTTTGTAGCTACGTATGAAAAAATTAGAGAAGGATACTGGTGGCCAGGGATTTATGTTACTGTTAAAAATTATGTTACTTCATGTGACGTATGTCAGATTCATTCCTCAGTCAAACATAGGGATCCGTTGCATCCTACCTATCCACCATGCATCCATTATAAATGGGTTGTAGACTTAGTTACCATGCCCAAAGGTATCAATAAGATGAGATATATAGTCTTAGCACGTGAAGATCTTACGAATCATGTAGAAGGCCGAGCTTTAAGATCTAAGACAACCTTGAATGTATGCAATTTTCTTCTTGAGGATGTCATTTCACGATTTGGTTATGTAGAAAAGGTAGTGGCTGATAGGGGAGAGTTAGATGCGCAGGAGGCTAGAGAATTCTTTGCTAGGCATGGAATTCGCTTAGCCCTTACTACTGCTTACAACCCTGAAGCTAATGGGAAGATTGAGCAAGGGCATTCTCCTATTATTAAAGCAATTTCCAAAGCTTGTAATGGAGAAATTAAGAATTGGCCAACTTATCTGCCATTTGCGTTGTGGGCCGATAGAATGACCTGCACTAGCACGACGGGGTATATGCCGGCAGAGTTGATGTATTGCCAGAAACCGATATTCCCTGTGCATACGCAAATTCTTACTTGGACTACTTTACCATGGGAAGATAATTTGTCAACAGAAGATTTATTAGCTCTGCGAATCCAGCAACTAGAGCAAGGGAATGAACGTTTAGAAGAGGCTATAATGAAACTGAAAGATTCTCGATTGAAAAACAAGAAGTATTTTGATAAATCACATAGGTTAAGGCCAAAGCCGATTTATGTTAATGATTGGGTTTTACTGTATGATAGTACGTTTGATTCTCAGTATGATGCCCGTAGAAAACTTAAAAGACATTGGTTTGGACCTTATGTGGTAGTCAAAACCTATGATAATGGAACGTATGCCTTATGCAAATTAGATGGCACGCCTCTTAAAAACTTAATTGCTGGCAAAAGAATTAAATTATTTAAACAAAGAAATAATGAAATGTATGAAGTAATGTTTGATGATGAGTATGATTAATTATGTATGAATGAATTTCTTTAGTGTGGGGTTCTTTTGCAGGAAAACTAAGAGAAAATTTGAATATGAAATTTAATACTTTTGCGTGTCTAGCTGTTGCTGGTTGAGTTTTAACAGGTCTTTGAAGAACAAATTAAGATGCATAAAGATGAAGCAGATTGAAGATGAAGTTGATTTTAGGTCGTATTTTTCTTTGTCATACAATTTTGATTTATGTATTTTCTTTGCATTCATATAAAACTAATTGATAAAATCTGGAATGAAGAATATTAATTTATAAAGGACTCTATTTAACCATATTAGGAAAATAAACATAATTTATATTTCTACATTTATAGATTAAGTGAGATTTGTTAAAAATAGAAGGATTTGTAGTTCATTTAGATAACAAAAGTAGTTGTATATGTGTAGGAGCATATTGTTGCATGATTCATGTCTGTGAAAACCTAGATCTTTCTTATCCATGCAGCTAGATCCTTAGCTCGGATTAAGGGGTTAAGCCTTTCCCCTTTAAAGAAAAAAAGTAGCATCAAGGAAAAAAAAAAAAAAAAAAGAATATTGACATGGAAGTTATACCTTCTTTCACCCCAAAAAGGTATTTACATTTATTATCGACATGAAGTTTATATCATGTTTACATGAAGAAACTAGTTGTGAAAAAAAAAAAAAAAAACACATCTAGTGATTAAAATTGGGCATACAAGGCGGCTGTCTGTCCAAGTAGATTTAGTAGATTTCTTTGGCATGTTTGATTGCTCATATGTGAATGCATATATATAACGAAACCTGCATTTGAATGAATGAAAATGAATTTTGTTTTATACTAATCTTTACATAGTTTATAAATGGATAAAATATAAACTAATGTTTGTTAACTGAAAAGGTTAATAGTTTACCTTTATACTTTAATATGATTTCATTGCTAGATGTAATTGAAATAAACTTCATGTGCATGTTGAAAAGATTTAAAATTTGATAAGATTAAATATATTTAAAAAAGAATTGATGCTGTTCTATGATTTAATTTCAGGATAATCATTGAAAATGCTACTTCCCTTAATCTGCAAGTTGGCCCATCGAGGACGATGTGCAGGTTTGGTGGCGGTGGATGTCGGGAAGATTTGCATCTTCCAGTTGATAACCAGAGGAAATAAAAGCAACTTAATTGGTGAATTCTAAACCTCTTTTTCACTGTTGATCAGTTGTTCTGGATGGAATTAACTACTTTGAAAGTGTTTACAGGTACAAATGATGATGAAGATTCTATGTTCATATTAGGGTTTACTTTAATTTCATATTTAATAAGTTGTTTTATTCATACATTCAAGAATCATGAGTATTTAATCCTAGGGTTGTCTAAGTTCACATGATTTTATGTTCATTGGGTTCATCTGAAGGGTCTCAAAGGATTTAATGGATTCATGTTAGAGTTTAAGTAAGAGTTACTGGGTTAATGATAGGGTTCAGAAGGATTTTAATGGGTTATCAGTGATTTCCAAAGGGTTTCAATAGGGTTTTGATGGGTTTTAAGTAGGTTTTTTTTAGGGTTTTAGTATGTTTCAAGGGTTAAAATAACTACTATTTAATGAAATTAATCTATAATTAAGCATTGGTTAACTTATAAAACTAAATTATGATTTAATTAGTTACCTTAATAGTGTGTTTACATTTTAATACTAAGGTTCTAATTAATTAAAAGCTTAACCTAAGCTTAATTTAATGGATTTATTTAACTAAGAAATATAGGCTAATTAAATTAAAATGATTAATTAAAAGGATAAATATCTAGTGGTCTATATGGATGCTAGAAAAAAGAATGGTATGTGAGTAATGTGGAATTAACGTGAATTAAGGAATGGTCTGAAAGGAAGATGCACTTAAAGTGAAAAAGTTGGTTGACAGAAAAGAATGGTGAGAATTAATGAAAGAAAAAGAGAGGTGAAAGGAAGATGTGTGCATAAAGCTAATTAAAAGTGTGGTTGAGATGAGTGGGCAAAAGTGCGGTTGTAGATTAAAAGTACCAAACCAAAAGAGTGGATTAGGAAGGACTTGTGTATGTATTTAAATGTGTGTTGAGCTCAAGTTTTTCCTAATGTTTTTTGCAGGTATTGTCTCCTGCTCTTTACTTTCTTCTGTTTTTCCTTCTTTCTCATTAGACCCTCCTCGTGCTCGGGATATTGAGCCGTCATGTCACTGCTGTGTATTATGATTTTGATTGTCCGGCTGGAAGCATGCCCATGCCTATTCCGTGGCTTGGTCTGAGTCCCTGCAGTAGTGTGTGTGTATGTGCGTGTATGTGATGTGTGAATGTGTTATGTGTATGTGCGCGTATGTGATGTGTGTGTATGTGCGCGTATGTGATGTGTATGTGTGTGTGCGTGTTATGTGAAGTGTGTGTTATGTGATATATGTGTGTTTGTGATATATGTGTGTATGTTATATATGTGTGTGCGTGTTATGTGTATGTGTGTGTGCGTGTTATGTGAAGTATGTGTATGTGTGTGTGTGTTATGTGTTTGTGTGTGATGTGTGTATGTGTATGTGATGTGATGTATGTGTGTGTGATGTATGTGTGAGTGTGTGATGTGTGTGTATGTGATGTGTATGTGATGTGTGTATGTGTATGTGATGTGATGTATGTATGTGTGTGATGTATGTGTTATGTGTATGTACGTGTGTATGTTATGTGTGATGTGTGAATGTGTTATGTATATGTTATGTGTATGTGTGTTGTGTGTATGTCTTATGTGTGTGCGCGTGTATGTGGTGTGTGTATGTGTATGTGATGTGTGTATGTGCAAGTGTGTGTGTGATATGAGTGTGTAATGTGTGTGAGAGAGAGAAAGAGACAGGAGAGAGAGAGAGAGAGAGAGAGAGAGAGAGAGAGAGAAAGGAGCCTCCCTCCCTGGCGCTGCGCGCGGCAGAGCGCAGAGAGAGAGAGAGAGAGAGAGAGAGAGAGAGAGAGAGAGAGAGAGAGAGAGAGAGAGAGAGAGAGAGAGAGAGAGAGAGAGAGAGAGAGAGAGAGAGAGAAGGAGCCTCCCTCCCTAGCGCTGCGCGCGGCAAAGCGCAGAGAGAGAGAGAGAGAGAG
Organism: Ceratopteris richardii; assembly: GCA_020310875.1. Classification (NCBI taxonomy): domain Eukaryota; kingdom Viridiplantae; phylum Streptophyta; class Polypodiopsida; order Polypodiales; family Pteridaceae; genus Ceratopteris; species Ceratopteris richardii. The sequence continues at coordinate 144,763,991 of CM035413.1, forward strand.
AGAGAGAGAGAGAGAGAGAGAGAGAGAGAGAGAGAGAGAGAGAGAGAGAGAGAGAGAGAGAGAGAGAGAAAGGAGTCTCCCTCCCTGGCGCTGCGCACGGCAGAGCGCAGAGAGAGAGAGAGAGAGAGAGAGAGAGAGAGAGAGAGAGAGAGAGAGAGAGAGAGAGAGAGAGAGAGAGAGAGAGAGAGAGAGAGAGAGAGAGAGAGAGAAACACTCTCCCTCCCCTCCTCTGTCTGAGCACGGCAGCGCGCAGACAGAGAAGGAGAGAGAGAGAGAGAGGAAAGAAAAGGAGAGAGAGAGAGTGTCTCATTTTAGCTTTCACTTCACACTTTGTCCTTTTGAATCTTCAAATAGTGAATTTTGTATGTCTCTAGCAGTCGGAATCTTCCTTTCCTTCAACTTTGATAAAATCTGCTCTAATACCACTAATGGAGATGATTAATTTCCAAAAGACAAGCTAAACTTGAGTTTAGAACACCTCTATATCAATTATAATGCAAAACCTTCTTCAATTTTGGATAATCTTTGCCAAAATTATGAATCTCTATCACTACTCTGAGTTGTCACTTTACTCAGAAACGTTTGCTTCATAAAATGCTTTCATTGACTGATGAAATGGTTAAAGTATTCTATGAAACTTTGTGACAACACTCCTCTAATGTTTTTGCAGCTATTGCAAGTTAAAGTTCTTCAAAAGACCTTATAAAACTTCAGATTTACTTCAATAATTAAACCTATGTCTGAAACAGGCTTTCTCTACGGGTTACTTTTACATATGCAACTTTAACTACTTAATTCTCTCAATCTACAACCCCTTTAATCAAATGCTTTTAGACATAGATGGCTTACCTTCCAACTTAGATTTTGAGTCCTCATTTGTCTAAAACTTTACTCTACACTGAGATCTGATCAAATCATTGACCAACAAATTTGTGCCTATTCCGGAAGTCACTTAATACATTTACACATACAAATGTGTAAATGTATTAAGTCTCTTAATACCTTTGCACATACAAATGCTCCTACTCATAATACTCTTAGATTGTTTGCAATCGAACCTCTCACAACTTGATCATAGATGCATCAATTATGGACTTAGCCACATACAAAAGGATTTCTAAAATGATTAAGCACAGAAAACACTGAGTCACAACAAAGGAGAACAAAGACATGTTCTCTATTCCTTTTTACCTAAAGACCATGATATCAAGCAATAAAATGGGCATTTTACAATATCTAGAAAGCATCACTTGTTCTTGCTTGTAAATATTGTCACTAGAAGCTTGATCTCATATCCCAAGTAGTCAAGATAGATATAATAAAATACTTGGTGCCATGAAAACTAGTTGTTCAGCATGATCAAGAATCCCACATCATGATCTTTGACAAGAGATTAGAGTTGAAGGTACAAGTAAGAGTTCGGGAAGCTCCTTCATTACATCTATAACCTCAACAAGCACAGATTATAGCTGATTAAAAGCTACTCAAAAATCAGAGTACATGTGTTGCAAAAATCAGAACATTTTAACAAGGCAATTAAGATCATCCCCTTTGTATAGTTAAGATCGTCATTGAATGCTGGGCCATATTCACAGAATATGAAATAAATTTCACAAAAGCATTCCCAAGAGAAGATTATAATCAACAAAATTATACTAAGAAACATTCACACATTCATGAGAGAAATGCTCAAGATAAATCAAGCTAAACACAAAGTGGAAGCAGAACTCGACATTATATTTCTATTAAAATGATGTTTTACATTTCATGTGTTTTACAAGAGTAATATGAATCTACAATAGAAGCTGATCATAGCTTTTCTCAGGCTCAAGCATAATGGGATCCTCTAGAACCTTAGAACACATATCCTGCCTCTCTTGCTCCAAGATTGGCTCTTCAAGGTCAGCCATGTCCCCCGGTTCATCTGCAAGTGGGGGAACAGGCTCCCTTGAAGCCGGTTGGAATCTCTCCGTGTCTGCAATGTGCTTCCTTCCAACCTCTTGGTCTTCATCTGGGCATTCATTCAGCCCATTGATTCTCATTCTAATGAAGCTCACTTGAGCATCATCTTTCTCCACAGCTATGCAGTGCCTGAACATCTTTAAGGAGCAAGCCAGAGTCGTTCCTGAAATAGCAAAAAACCACTTAGAGGTGGCCAATCAACATGATGACTAATGAAAATTGTTAAAATTGAAATTACCTGTGCCCGAAAAAAGGTCTAGGACCCAGTCATCATCATTGGAGAATAGTTGAAGCAATCTCATTATGAGCTTTTGTGGCTTCTGATAGGGGTTAACCAATGTCATGTCCCCAGCTACATGACGAAGTTTCTTGGTAACGGCTGGGAACATGAGCACATTTGAGATCCCATTCTCATTGCAATGCTCCCTGACTCTCCTTTTGCTTACTTCATCATAATAACCAACTGTAATGCATTCAGTGGAGCTCACAAACCTATGCAAAGGAGTGTGATTGACGTTTGTCCTCACCCTGCCAACAAGAACTATAAGTGACAGAGAGCATCATTAAAGCCATGGAGATAGAAAGAAGATTACTTACCACGTGAGGCACTCCATTGCATGACATCTTGCCTTCAGAGCAGTTGAAACAGAGAAAGACTGGTCTCTGCTATGGAAAATTACTATCCTCCAAAGAGAAGACATAGTCAACTCTGCAAAATCAGTGACCATCTTTTGAATTTGAGGGTGTTTGAAGGGTTCATCGTCATTAACTGATCCCAATATCCTAAATCCATAGGGTATGTCTGCTATGAGAAGGGAGAAATGCTTTATAGGCACAACAGAACAAATGTTATTTACATCACTATAGAATACATTGTAATATACAAGCCTAAGGGGATCTAGGGGATTGGAGAAACATTTCAGATCAGGTTCATCATCAAAATCAATCTCCTTGGCTTTCAGTCTAGATTTCTCATGCCTTGTTCTTTGAATGTGAGCCAGGAATGCAGGGGGGCAATCATCTAGTAGCTCTGCAGACTTACTTTTCTTTGGTTTCTGCAAAATAAAGTGGAAAGACAATAAAATGAGCTCTTCAAGACAACAAACAAAACATAAGGAATCGATGCATGGCATCGATTTCGTGTGTGGGTAGATGCCAGGCATCCACTTTCTACTGAAAGTCGATGCCTGGCATCGACTTTGGGACATAAGTCGATGCTTGGCATCGACTTATGCCACGAGGTCGATGCCAGGCATCGACTTATGCCCCCAAGTCGATGCCAGGCATCCACTTATGCCAGGAGGTCGATGCCAGGCATCGAATTTTGGCAGCAAGTCGATGCGAGGCATCGAATTTAGCAGTAAGTCGATGCCAGGCATGAAATTCCTACTAAAAGCTTGGCATCAAATTGGTTAGGTGAATCAAGGCATCTATACTAATAGCAACCAGGCATGACCTCTGAAAGAGAACCTACCCAATCACGAAACAGGATAAAATATTCTGATAAAGCTTTGTAGGATGATGTGGTTGGATAGTCTGCCTGGACCTCTGTCCAAGAAAAGCAACCTAGCCTCTTCATCATCACCTCCTGAATCTTCATGTATACTTTATGACTACAGTCACAGAAATGAAAAAGAGACTAGGATAGACCAGAAACATGGGAGGAGGGAAAAAGGATCTTAGAATAACATGCATACTTATTGAGCTCAGTCATCATCTCCTCCAGGCTTAACTCCTTGGAGATTACCCTTGACAAAGTTGATATAATCAATGTATCATCCTTGATTCCTTGAAGGGCCCTCCATGGTGTCAACTTCATGTCCTCAGGAGCCTTTTCAATTGAGAGGTCAACTTTCCTTCCCTTTCCCTTCAGATCAACCTGTGGGACTGGCCTCAACTTCCATTGCTTCTGGCCCTTGACCTCCTTGTTCTCCCACATTATGAAAATTTTATCCTGCAGATCCCAAATCTCACCTGTTCTGAAAGCGAGTTGAAACCATGGATCATATTTCCTCAAAGCATCAGACTTTCTATTCTCATCCAGTGCAATTCCAACCTCAATAAGGCATTGCTTTCATAGATTGGGATGTATTCTTCCAGCTTCCTTCACGAGACAATTTTCATATTCATGGTGGAAGAACCGAATTCTCTCTATGGAGGACATTTTTTGCCTGTAGTCATTGTCATTGTTGTGATCCCAAGCAAGAAGCTTGGCTTCCTCAGTTGTAAGACCAACATATATCTTGCACTCTGCATACCTAAAGAAGAATGTGGTAGGGTGCTCCTTCACTAGCTGTCTGCGGGCCTCTACAGAGTGTGAACCTCCAATCACATAATATGTATAATCCTCAAACAAACCCTCATTGAAATCCTCCACAGAGCTGCACTCATTCGGATCCACCATGACAAGGAATGGCACAACAGTAGCATGAGGATTTATTTTCATTTTCTTTTTAAGATTCTGCACGTGCAAATTGTGTGGCTCCCTGATCTCAAGGGGCGTCCTCCCTGTGACTGGATCTATTGGTGGCCTATGGATGATATTGATTGGCAGGTGGAACAACTGCCCCTTCTTCACAACTTTTCTTCTAGCTATGTCCTCCCTCATCTTGTTTTGCTCAGTACCAAGAGCTCTCCATCGGGTGCAACTATTATATCCTCAGAGCTAGAGCTTGAGTCAGAAGACTCCTCATCTGCAATTCTTTTCTTTTTCCTCTGGAACTTCTTCTGCACACTCTGCTTACCCCTTGCCTTTACAGGGGTTGTCATCTTCTGTTGTGTTGGCATGATATTGCCCTGGATCCATGGCATCAAGTCCTTGATAAGATTCACTGAGTCCCTGCATATTGCTGCAAGCCCATCTGGAACACAACACTCTAGGCACAAGAAATCCATCTTGCATATAACATTTCTTAAACCTTTCGATGTCTCTACCAGGACAAGGAGGTTTTCAGAATCCTCATCTTCATAATCTAGTTCGTACACAAGGCCATACTGAAAACCCTGTGTTGTCGTGATCTTTCCTCTCCCATACGCCCCTGCAAACACAAAAAGGACTACATTCTTTTCTTCAACATACTGAAGGCACCACTCCAGGTTTGTCATGTCTCGCACTGGACGATCTGTCCTTAAGACCTCTACATCCCTCGACCTATCCTTCCTAGTTGTATCATCCTCAAGAATTTTGATGCTACTCTATCCACCAGAGGATATTCCAACCGGATTGCTGGCCTTCTCAGAGGATAAGGATGCATGAATTTTCTTTGGTTTTGCTTGGTGACCAATGCCTTTGTCACGTTGCTGATCAGCAGAGCTCGTGGTCACTCTCAGCTTCTTGAAGGGCCTCTCACTCTTGGACTCAGCATCCCTGAAGGGGCTTGGAAATATCAGCTCATACGTTATTGTGTTTTTCAAGGGTCCAAGTCGATGCTAGGCATCAACTTGCACCTAAAAGTCGATGCCTAGCATCCACTTTGCACCCTAAAGTCGATGCCTGGCATCGACTTTCAGGCCACATTCGATGCCAGGCATCGACCTTCCAGGTCGATGCCATGCATCGACTTGGGGGTGCAAGTCGATGCCAGGCATCGACTTGAGGGTACAACTCGATGCCAGGCATCGACTTGAGGGTGCAAGTCAATGCCAGGCATCGACTTACACCCTCAAGTCGATGTCTGGCATTGACTTACACCCTCAAGTCGATGCCTGGCATCGACTTGCACACAAAGTCGACGCCTGGCATCGACTTGCACCTAAAAGTCGATGCCTGGCATTGACTTACACCATTAGGTCGATGCTTGACATCGAGTTGTACCCTCATTGGATCTATATTTTATGAGCTAAGAAAAATAAAAACCTAGAAAGCATACTATTTACTCAAACATACAAAAGGAATCTTTTAGGAATCTTTTTTTGTGATATGATTTTATCTACCTCTTGGTACTCTTGCCAACATTCTTCTTCTCCATGAGAGTTGCCTTGCTGGTATGTTGAGCTCTGTGCTCCATTGCTGTCTATGCTCTGTTGCAACTCATATTGTCTCCACAAATGATAGGAGTACTCTGAACAATATCAAAACTCTTCATAAGAGTCTTTAACCATATTAGTTCCTTTGTAGCTTCTACCATGCCTTTGTATTTTGCTTCTCTAGATGATAAAGATACTGTATGTTGCTTCTTGGAGCACCATGAAATTAGCTTATCTCCCACATAACACAAGTATCCATGTGTTGATCTTCTATCATCAGAATTACCTGCCCAATCTGCATCATTGTATATTTTGACTCTTGTATCTAAAGTAAATCCATAGTACAATCCTTCTTTAAGTGTGACCTTGATGTACCTAAGTACTCTTTGTCGTGCAATCCAGTGTTCCTTTCTAGGACAATGCATGAATTGAGATAGAACTCCAACTGCATATGATAAGTCAGGCCTTGTTAATGTAGCATAAATCAAGCTACCCACCAAACTCTGATAAAGCGTTATATCTTTGAATTCTTCTCCTCCATATCTACTCAATCTATGATTCACCTCCATTGGAGTTGGTGCTATCCTGCAATCTTCCATTTTAAATTTGGTTAGCAAATTTTTCACATACCTTTCTTCAGTTACATATACTCCATGTTGAGTATATGAAATCTCCATTCCCAAAAAGAATGACAAATTTCCCAAATCACTGATTTTCAACTCTTTCTCCATCTGCTTCTTAATCATGTGTATACCTTTGTCATTTGCTCTTGTAAGTATTATGTCATCATCATAAATACAAACATAAATAAATCCATCCTCACTTGCTTTGACTAACAAGCTACTATCTGCTTTGAAGCCTGAATCCAAGTTCCTTCAAGAACTTTACAAGCCTATTATTCCATGCTCTTGGGGCCTGCTTCAACCCATACAAAGCTCTCTTGAGCTTACACACATAATTTGGATACACTTGATCTTTGAAACCATCTGGTTGTTCCATGTAGACTTCATCTGAAATATAACCATTCCAAAATGCATTCTTCACATCTAATTGAGATAATTTCCAACCTTTGCAAGCAGTAATTGCTATGAGAGTCCTTATGGTTGTCATCTTTGCAACAGGACTATAAGTTTCATCATAGTCCACACCATATGTCTATGCATATCCCTTTACAACAAGCCTGGCTGTGTGCCTAGATACATTTCCATATGCAAACCTTTTCGTTTTGTAGACCCATTTACATCCAATGATCTTCTAACTATTTGGTTTAGGAACCAAATCCCAAGTCTCATTTTCCATCAATGCATCATATTCCTCCTGCATAGCTTTATCCCAATTCTTCTTCCCTTTGGCTTCATGATATGTGGATGGATCTTCATCTGCTTTTAACATGTAAGCATAATCTTTAGTAGTCAAGAATGAAGTATCATAGCTATACCTTGTAGGTTGCCATTTGTGTCTAGATGACCTTATGAGTTCTCCACTTCTTGAAGTTTCTGGTTCATCACATTCTGGGTCAAACCTTGGCACTTGTTCAACTTCAACCTGTACTTCATTGTTCTCCTTTTCATCAAATATCTGAACCTTTGATTTACCTTTCTTTTGATTCACAACTTCTTCCACATCTGCATGAACATTAAGTGTAACTGCATACCAAGTACCTTGCTCATCAAATGTAACATCCTTAGACACAAGGAATTGCTTTATGGATGGACTCCACAACCCATAACCCATCTGCTTGTAATCATAACCAATGAATACATACTTCTCTGCTTTAGGTTCCAATTTATGCCTCAATTGAGATGGCACATATGCATATGCCAAGCATCCAAATATTTTACAATGATCCAATGTAGGTCTCTTACCCCACCAAGCTTCATATGGTGTCATACCGTGCAAGGCTTTACATGGTAACCTATTGACCAAATATGTGGCTGTGTTTACAGCCTCAGCCCACAAATAATTAGGACAATTTTTCTTCTTCATCATTGATCTTGCAAACTCAACAAGAGTCCTATTTCTTCTCTCTGCTACCCCATTTTGTTGAGGAGAGTACCTGCAAGTAACTTCTCTCTTTATACCTGCATTCCACAAATAATCACTGAACTCATTAGAGAAATACTCTCCCCCTCCATCTGACCTTAACCTCTTCAAATTCTTTCTGCATATGCATGATAGTGTTTAAATGTATTAGACACTTCTAACTTGTCTTTGATCACATAGATTGTGATCCACCTGGTAGCATCAGCAACATATATGACATAATTTCTTGAACCATTTATACTGAAGTGCTTTAAAGGACCCCACACATCTGTATGTACCAATTCAAGTCTTTCTGAATACATAAAACCATGCTTATTATATGATTGCTTATGAGCCTTACCTAACGGACATGCTTCACAACTGTATGTCATGTGTTGACCTGCAACATTAGGCAATCCAAGTACTGAACCATTGTTAACCATTTCTTTGATACCTCTTTCATTAAAGTGTCCAAGTCTTTTATGCCAAAGATCCAATTCAGACACCTTTTGCTCTCCATATGTGAACATAGCATGTCCAATATTACCTTGTATCTTTAATGTGAAGAGCCTTCCTTCCTTCTTTCCTATAAAAATCTGTTTATACCCTTGACTAGGGTTTTCAACATAAACTCCATCATTAGTGAACCTTACCTCATATCCTTTTTGCACAATTTGCCCTACACTAATCAAGTTCTTTGGAATTGTAGGAACATACAAAACCTTACTCAAGATAGTACTTTCATCTTTGGCTTTAACTGAACCAATTGACTTTACTTTGTGCTTTTTATTATCACCTATTTGAACTGTGTGATTGATTGCCTTATGATCTAGATCAGTCATCAAAGCAATATTTCCACTCGGATGATTGCTACATCCTGAGTCAATATAAAATACTCTCATGTCTTCATGCGAGGCTTCACATGTTGCATTCATAATAAGAGTTGAATATTCTTTCTGATCTGATGCATAATTATAGTAGGTGTTATTGTAGGATTGATTTTGGAAGTTTCTTCCTCCACCTCTTCCAAAAGAATTCCTACCACCTCTACCTCTAAAGTTTCCTCTCTGATATCTGCCACCTCTTCCTCTTTGATTAAAGTTCTGATTAAAATTACCATTGCTTTGATTATTATGACAACAATCATGAGATAGATGATTGGTCTTACCACATATCCAACAAGATCTGGAATTATCTTTGTTATTTCTGCCTCTTCCTCTACTTCTGTCACTTCCTCTTCCTCTTAGGAAGTTTGCTTGACTTGGAGTTCCTTCATCTTCAACTGATTGTTGCTTTCCTTTGCTAGCTTTCTTCTTGTCTTTAGAATAAATTGCATGACCTACACTCTTATCAACATCTCCTTTGATATCATTCTCAAAAGTTAGCATATGTCCTAACAATTGATTCAAATCAGGAGTGAAATGATCTAATGAAAGTTCTCTAGACAAAATAAATGGCTTCCACTTCTCATCTCCTCTTAGCCCTGTGCGAATTTGTCTTACCAACTTATCTTCTTCAATATCTTCATCAATTGCACCTAAAGAATCAGCTATGTCTTTCATCTTTGTCACATAATCAGATATTGATTGTGAAGCCTTCTTCTTGAATGTAGTAAACTCTGCCCATAATGAAGCTTTCCTTGATTTGGTTGTATTCTAAAAATGCTCTTGCAAAGCATTCCATATGTGACTTGCACGTTCAACTCCTCTGATATGAGGAAGCAAATAATCATTGAGTGCCATGTAGATTATGCTCCTTGCTTGATCATCCTTCTTCATCCAAATCTTTATATCTGCAAGCTCCTCCCTAGTTGGAACACTAGGATCTTTGAACTCTGGCTTTTCTTCCTCTCCTATGATGTATCCCATTAGATTTTTACTCATAAGATGAGCTTCCATTCTCATACACCAAGCTGGATAGTTCTCTGTATCCAACTTCTCAATTTGGAGACTATCTCCCATCCTTTCTACACCTGTACTATCAAATCTGTAATCCTTGTAAGGAATGAATGTACCTTAGCTTTGAATGTTGCTCCTTCTGATCCTTTTGATAGCCTTTATGTGTCTTCCTTCAGTCTTTCTTCCACACTTTGTCCTTTTGAACCTTCTAGATGTGAAATTTGTATATCTGCAGCAGCCGGGGTCTTCCTTTCCTCACTTTGATAAATCTTGTTCTGATACCACTGATAGAGAGTGTTAATCTCCAAAAGAACAAGCTATCCTTGATGTTAGACCACCTCTATATCAAGAATAACTTTAAATTCCAACCAATTTTGGAAGACAAGCACCAAACTGTCAAGATTTTAACTAACTGTGAAGAAAGTCATTTCACAGAAAGTCTACTGCACATTATTGACTCATTGATTAATCATTTGTGTAACGTTTCTGATGAAACTTTGTAGAATATTTCACCTACAGTTTGCGCACCTCCTCCAAGTTAAAACACTTCAAAATCCTAGAGTCGACTTTGACACCTACAACTTCTAACACATGGTTCTCGCAAATTAAAACTTGTTTAAGTGAATGACTTTACACTGGGCACTGATAATTGACCATTTCTTTGACCATCGAAATTGCACCTATTTCAGAAGACACTCAACACTTCCTCACATATAGTTGTTCCTACACAAAATTCTCTTAGCCTATTTGCAATTAGACTCTTAAAATTTAACCATAGATAGATTAACTATGGAATTAGATGTGTACAAAAGAATTTTTGATAAAATCAAACACAGAAGGAGAACTAGAGAAAAGATCGACGTGCAATTCTCTGAACATTCTTCCTATTCAACTCTTCATACATCTGATGGATGATACACACAATACT
>CM035413.1:144779766-144782266 GCA_020310875.1 Ceratopteris richardii
TCATCAACATAAATACAAACATAAATAAATCCATCCTCACTTGCTTTGACTAACAAACTACTATCTGCCTTTGATGCTTGAAATCCAAGTTCCTTTAAGAACTTTACAAGCCTATAATTCCATGCCCTTGGGGCCTGCTTCAATCCATACAAAGCTCTCTTGAGCTTACACACATAATTTGGATACACTTGATCTTTGAAACCATCTGGTTGTTCCATGTAGACTTCATCTGAAATATAACCATTCAAAAATGCATTCTTCACATCTAATTGAGATAATCTCCAACCTTTGCAAGCAGCAATTGCTATGAGAGTCCTTATGGTTGTCGTCTTTGCAATAGGGCTATAAGTATCGTCATAGTCCACACCATATGTCTGTGTATATCCCTTTACAACAAGTCAGGCTTTGTACCTAGATACAGTTCCATCTGCAAATCTTTTTGTTTTGTAGACCCATTTACATCCAATGATCTTCTGACTATTTGGTTTAGGAACCAAATCCCAAGTCTCATTTTCCATCAATGCATCATATTCCTCTTGCACAACTTTTTCCCAATTCTTCTTCCCTTTGGCTTCATCATATGTGGATGGATCTTCATCTGCTTTTAACATGTAAGCATAATCTTTAGTAGTCAAGAATGAAGTATCATAGCTATACCTTGTAGGTTGCCATTCGTGCCTAGATGACCATCTAAGTTCTCCACTTCTTGAAGTTTCTAGTCATCACATTTTGGATCAAACCTTTGCACTTCTTCAACTTCAACCTGTACTTCATTATTCTCCTCTTCATCAAATATCTGAACCTTTGATTTACCTTTCTTTTGATTCACAACTTCTTCAACATCTGCATGATCATTAAGTGTACCTGCATACCAATTACCTAACTCATCAAATGTAACATCCTTAGACACAAGGAATTGCTTTGTGAATGGACTCCACAACCTATAACCCATCTGCTTGTCATCATAACTCTCTCTGCTACCCCATTTTGTTGAGGGGAGTACTTGCAAGTAACCTCTCTCTTTATACCTGCATTCCACAAATAATCACTCAACTCATTAGAGAAATACTCTCCCCCTCCATCTGACCTTAACCTCTTCAATTTTTGACCTGTTATTCTTTCTGCATATGCATGATAGTGTTTAAATGTATTAAACACTTATGACTTGTCTTTGATCACATAGATTGTGATCTACCTGGTAGCATCACCAACATATATGACATAATATCTTGAAACATTTATACTAAAATCCTTTGAAGGACCCCACACATCTATATGTACCAATTCAAGTCTTTCTGAATACATAAAACCATGCTTATTATATGATTTCTTATGAGCCTTAGCTAACTGACATGCTTCACATCTGTATGTCATGTGTTGACCTGCATCACTAGGCAATCCAAGCATTGAACCATTGATAACCATTTCTTTGATACCTCTTTCATTAAAATGTCCAAGTCTTTTATGCCAAAGATCCAATTTAGACACCTTTTGCTCTCCATATGTAAACATAGCATGTCCAATATTACCTTGTATCTTTAATGTGAAGAGCCTTCCTTCCTTCTTTCCTGTAACAATTTGTTTATACCCTTGACTAGGGTCTTCAACATAAACTCCATCATTAGTGAATCTTACCTCATATTCTTTTTCCACAATTTGTCCTACACTAATCAAGTTCTTTGGAATTGTAGGAACATACAGAACCTTACTCAAGATAGTACTTCCATCTTTGGCTTTAACTGAACCAATTGACTTTACTTTGTGCTTTGTATTATCACCTGTTTGAATTCTGTGATTGATTGCCTTATGATCTAGATCACTCATCAAAGCAATGTTTCCACTCAGATGATTGCTACATCCTGAGTCAATATAAAATACTTTCATGTCTTCATGTGAGGATTCACATGTTGCATTCATAATATGCATAATTATAGTAGGTATTATTGTAGGATTGATTTTCGAAGTTTCTTCCTCCACTTCTTCCAAAAGAATTCCTACCACCTCTACCTGTGAAGTTTCCTCTCTGATATCTGCCACCTCTTCCTCTTTGATTAAAATTATGATTAAAATTACCATTGCTTTGATTATTATTCCAACAATCATGAGATAGATGATTGGTCTTACCACATCCAACAAGCTCTAACATTATCTTTGTTATTTCTTCCTCTTCCTCTACTTCTGCCACTTCCTCTTCCTCTTAGGAAGTTTGCTTGACTTGGAGTACCTTCATCTTCAACTGATTGTTGCTTTCCTTTGCTAGCTTTCTTCTTGTCTTTAGAATACATTGCATGACCTGCACTCTTATCAACATCTCCTTTGATATCATTCTCAAAAGCTAGCATATGTCCTAACAATTGATTCAAATCACGAGTGAAATGATCTAATGGAAGTTCTGTAGACAAAATGAAAGGCTTTCACTTCTCATCTCCTCTTAGCCCTGTGAGAATTTGTCTTACCAACTTATCTTCTTCAATATCTTCATCAAGTGCACCTAAAGAAT
>CM035413.1:144789766-144792266 GCA_020310875.1 Ceratopteris richardii
TGGTCCATCCAAGCTTTTGGTTAGCATATCTGCAATTTGATCTTTTGTTGAAGTATGTATAACTTCAATCTCCTTATCAATCACCTTCTCTCTTAAAAAGTGATACTCAATCTCAATATGTTTAGTCCTAGCATGAAAAACAGGGTTAGCAACTAGATACAATGAACTCATGTTATCTCCATGAATAGTGGGTGTACTCTAAATGATGTCAAAACTCTTCATAAGAGTCTGTATCCATATGAATTCCTTTGTAGCTTCAACCATACCTTTATACTTTGCCTCTATTAAAACCATAATACAAACCTTCTTTGAGTGTACCCTTAATGTACCTCAACACCATTTCTCTTGCAACCCAATATTCTTTTCTAGGACAATGCATGAATTGAGACAACACTCTAACTGCATATGACAAATCAGGCCTAGTTAATGTAGCACAGATTAGACTACCAACCAAAATTTGATATAAATTCATGTCCTTGAATTCTTCTCCTCCATATCTACTCAATTTGTGATTCACCTCCATTGGAGTGGGTGCTACCCTGCAATCATCCATTTTAAACTTGATCAACAAATTCTTCAAATACCTTTCTTGAGCTACATACACTCCATGTTGAGTGTATGAGATCTCCATGCCCAAGAAATATAACAAGTCTCCCAAGTCACTAATCTTGAACTCTTTCTCCATTTGCTTATTTAGGCTTTGAATGCCCTTCTCATCTGTACCTGTAAGAATTATATCATCAACATATATGCACATGTAAATGAACCCATCATCACTTGCTTTCACAAGCAAGCTACTATCTACTTTAGATACTTGAAACCCAAGTTCCTTATAACCTTTTTCACCAATTTGCCCTACACATCAGATTCTTTGGAATTGTAGGAACATAGAAGAACTTACTCAGAAGAGTACTTCCATCCTTGTCCTTCAGTGATCCAATTGACTTCACATTGTGCTTTGTATTGTCACATGTTTGAATTACATGATTAGTTACCTTATTCTCCAAATCAGTCATGAAGGCTATGTTACCACTCAGGTGATTGCTACACGCTGAGTCAATGTAGAAGACTCTTTGGTCTTCACTTTGCCTTTCACAAGTTGAATTCATAATCAAGGTTGAATCCTTCTTCTGATATGAAGCATAATTATAGTAGGTATTGTTGTAGGATTGGCTTTGCAATCCTCTACCTGCATTTCTTCCAAAGTAACCTCTACTACCTCTACCTCTGAAACTACCTCTTTGATTTCTGCCACCTCTTCCTCTTGAATTAAAGTTCTAATTATATCCACCATAATCCTGATTATTATGCCAACAATCATGAGCTAAGTGATTTGTCTTACCACAAATCCAACAAGCTTTGACTTCATCTTTATTGCTTCTACCTCTTCCTCTACCTTTGCCACCTCCTCTTCCTCTTAGGAAGTTAGCTTGGCTAGTTGTACCTTCATCTTCATTTGCTTGTTGCTTCCCTTTGCTATTCTTCTTCTTATCCTTTGAATACATTGCTTGACCTACACTCTTATCACCTTCACGTTTGACATCTTTCTCAAAGGTTAGCATGTGTCCTAGCAACTGATTTAAATCAGGAGTAAAATGATATAATCACAGTTCATTAGACAAAATGAATGGCTTCCATTTCTCATAACCTCTCAAATCCTGTGAGGATTTGCCTTACCAATTTATCCTCCTCAATATCTTCATCAACTGCTCCTAATTCATCTGCAATATCCTTCATCCTTGTTACATAATCAGAGATGGATTGAGAGGCCTTCTTCTTGAATGTGGTAAACTTTGCGCACAAAGATGCCTTCCTTGACTTTGTAGTGTTTTGGAAATGCTCCTCCAAAGCATTCCATATAGCACTTGCACTTTCAAGACCTCTAATATGAGGTAGCAAGTAGTCATTGACTCCCATGTAGATAATGCTCCTTGCTTGAGCATCCTTCTTCATCCAAGTCTTCAAATCTAATAGTTCATCCCTAATTGGAACACTAGGATCTCTGAATTGTGGTTTTTCTTCTTCACTTGTGATGTAACCTATCAGGTCTTTGCTCATGAGATGAGCCTCCATCCTCATTGACCATGCTAGATAGTTTTCTCTATCCAATTTCTTTATATCAAGACAATCTCCCATCCCTTCTTCACCCGTGTATTAAATTCTTCAAGCTTTATGAGGAATAAGTGTACCTTTACTTTGAATGAAGTTCCTTTTGATCTTCTTGATAGCTTTAGACCTCCTTCTCAAGCTTTCACTTCAAACTTTCACCTTTTGAACCTTCAAGTGTTGATTTTTGTATGTCTACTAGAGCAGTTGGGGTCATCCTTTCTTCAATTTTGATGATTCTTGCTCTGATACCACTGATGGAGAGTGTTAATCTCCAAAAGAACAAGTTATCCTTGATGTTAAAGCACCTCTATATCAAGAATAACTCAAAACCTTTACCAATTTGGAGGATCAATACTCAATTGTCAAAATCTTAAACAAACTATGAGGAGAG
>CM035413.1:144797266-144799766 GCA_020310875.1 Ceratopteris richardii
AACTAATCAAAAACATAAGTGAGCTAACTTCAAAATAATGTACGTATGTGTACACATCTTCATCTTCTGGATATGCAGTTCCTTCATGCTTCATAACTTGATCTTTTCTTCAGTCCTTGACTTCAATTCTTCATGAAAACTTCAATTCTTGATTGCCTTGCACCAACAGCTCCCCCTCAATCATCAATTGAGGTTTTCTCTATCTTCTTTATACCTGCCATGTCTTTGAATCTCTTTAGCTTTGGTCCATCCAAGCTCTTGGTTAGCATATCAGCTATCTGATCTTTGGTGAAGTATGTATTACTTCAATCTCTTTATCCATCACCTTCTCTCTTAGAAAGTGATATTGAATCTCAATGTGTTTAGTCATGGCATGAAAAACATGATTAGAAGCTAAATACAATGAACTCATGTTATCTCCATGAATAGTGGGTGTACTCTGTATGATGTCAAAACTCTTCATAAGAGTCTTGAGCCATATCACTTCCTTTGCAGCTTCAACCATCCCTTTGTACTCAGCTTCTGTGGATGATAAAGAAAATGTGTGTTGCTTCTTTGAACACGAAGAATTAACGTATCTCCCACATAACACAAGTATACATATGTTGATCTCCTATCATCAGGATTACCTGCCCAATCTTTATCACTATATATCTTGATGTTTGTATCTGATGTAAAACCATAATACAAACCTTCTTTGAGTGTACCCTTAATGTACCTCAACACTCTTTGTCGTGCAATCCAATGTTCTTTCCTAGGACAATGCATGAATCGAGACAATACTCCCATTGCATATGACAAGTCAAGTCTAGTTAATGTAGCATATATCAGACTACCAACCAAACTTTGATATAGCTTCATGTCCTTGGACTCTTCTCCTCCATATCTGCTCAATTTATGATTCACCTCCATTGGAGTAGGTGCTACCCTGCAATCATCCATTTTAAACTTGATCAACAAGTTTTTCAAATACCTTTCTTGAGTTACATACACTCCATGTTGAGTGTATGATATCTCCATTCCCAAGAAATATGACAAGTCTCCCAAGTCACTGATTTTGAACTCTTTCTCAATTTGCTTCTTTAGGCTTTGAATCCCTTTCTCATCTGTACCTGTAAGAATTATATCATCAACATACATGCACATGTAAATGAACCCATCTTCACTTGCTTTGACAAGCAAGCTATTATCTGCTTTAGATACTTGGAACCCAAGTTCTTTTAAGAACTTCACAAGTCTATAGTTCCATGCCCTTGGGGCATGCTTCAAACCATACAAAGATCTCTTGAGCTTGCACACATGATCTGGATACCTTTCATCTCTGAATCCTTGTGGTTGCTCCATGAAAACATCATCTTAAATATAACCATTTAGAAAAGCATTCTTCACATCTAGTTGACATAATTTCCAACCTTTACATGCAGCAATGGCTATGAGTGTCTTGATGGTTGTCATCTTTTACACAGGACTATAGGTTTCATCATAATCTATACCATATGTCTGAGCAAACCCTTTCACAACAAGTCTAGCTTTATACCTAGACCCACTTCCATCTGCAAATCTCTTTGTCTTGTAGACCAATTTACATCCAATGATCTTCTGACTATTTGGTTTAGGAACCAAATCCCATGTCTGATTCTCCATCAATTCATCATACTCTTCCTGCATAGCTTTGTCCCAGTTTTCCTTCATTAAATGTACGTGCATACCAAGTACCTTGCTCATCAAATGTAACATCTTTAAACACAATGGATTGCTTTGTGGATGGAATCCACAACCTATAACCCATCTGCTTATCATCATATCCAATGAACACATATTTTGCAGCTTTAGGCTCCAATTTATGCCTCAATTGTGATGGCACATATGCATATGCCAAACATCCAAATACTTTGCAATGATCTAAAGTAGGTCTCTTACCCCACCATGCCTCATATGGTGTCATACCCTGCAAAGCTTTACATGGTAATCTATTGACCAAATAAGTAGTTGTGTTTGCAGCCTCAGCCCAAGAGTAATTTGGGCAATCTTTCTCCTTCATCATGGATCTTGCAAACTCAACAAGAGTTCTGTTTCTCCTTTCTGCTACACCATTCTGTTGAGGAGAATATCTACAAGTAATTTCTCTTTTTATACCTGCATTCCACAAGTAATCACTAAGCTCATTAGAGAAATACTCTACCCCTCCATCTGACCTTAGTCTCTTTAACTTTTTACCTGTAATTCTCTCTGCATACACATGATAATGTTTGAATCTATTGAATACCTCTAACTTATCTTTGCTCACATAGATAGTGATCCATCTGGTAGCATCATCAACATAAATCACATAATACCTTGAACCATTGATACTGAAATCCTTTGATGGTCCCTACACATCTGTGTGTACCAACTCAAGCTTCTCTAAATACATAAAACCATGCTTGGAATAAGATTTCTTATGAGCCTTACCTAATTGACATGCCTCACATCTGTATGTCATATGCCAAGCACTGCACCA
>CM035413.1:144807266-144812266 GCA_020310875.1 Ceratopteris richardii
TCTTGTTCTCCTCCAGTGCATTGAACTCTTCCTTCATCGCTTCTTCCCATTGCTTCTTACCTTTAGCTTCATCATAGTTCTGAGGTTCTTCATCATCTTTGACCATATATGCATAGTTCTTCTGAGTTATGTAAGAAGTATCATAAGAATACCTTTCTGGTTGTCTTCTAGTCCTGCTTGACCTTCTTGGTTCACATTCTTCATAAGTGTCTGAATACACTTCTTCATCAAATATAGGAGCTTCTTCATTTCTTCTTGTTAATCCACTTCTCGATGTACTTGCTTGCATATAGTCTTCATCTCTATTTACCTGCACAATTGATTTTCCTTTCTCACATCTTCTTACCTCTTCTTCAAATTCTTCAGCTGTATGACTTTGATCTGCATACCAACTTTTCTGTTCATCAAATGTAACATCTTTAGAAACAAGAAATTGTTTTGTTAGAGGATTCCACAACCTGTAACCCATCTGCTTTTCATCATAACCAATGAACACATATTTTTCTGCCTTTGGTTCAAGTTTATGCCTAAGCTGTGATGGCACATAAGCATATGCAATTGATCCAAACACTCTACAATGATCTAGTGTTGGTTTCATACCCCACCAAGCTTCATATGGAGTCATTCCATTCAGAGCTGCACATGGTAATATATTCACAAGATATGTGGCTGTATTTACAGCCTCAGCCCAAAGATAATTTGGACAGTTCTTCTCCTTTAGCATAGCTCTAGCAAACTCAACCAAAGTCCTGTTCCTTCTTTCTGCTACACCATTTTGTTGTGGTGTATACTTGCAGGTTATTTCCCTCTTAATACCTGCATTCCAAAGATAATCATTGAACTCTTGGGAGAAGTATTCTCCCCCTCCATCAGACCTCAGTCTCTTAAGCTTTTGACCTGTGACTCTCTTTGCATATGCATGAAAATGCTTGAAAGCTCCAAACACTTCTGATCTTTCCTTCAAAACATATAATGTTATCCATCTTGTAGCATCATCAATAAAAAGAACATAATACCTTGAGCCACTGATAGATCCTTCTTTTGTTGGTCCCCATACATCTGTATGAATGAGCTCAAGTACTCCATCATGTTTGAATCCTTTCTTCTGAAATGGTAACCTGTGTGCTTTACCCATTTGACATGCTTCACACTTATAAACCATATGTTGACTTTGCACATTTGGTAATCCTAGTACAGAGTGATTAGCAACCATAGCTTTAATTCCTCTTTCATTGAAATGACCTAATCTCTTATGCCAGAGATCAAGTTCTGTAATCACTGCTTCACCATGTGTGAGCAAAGCTTGACCAATGTTCCCTTGCACTCTTAAAGTAAAGAGTCTACCTTCTTTCTTGCCAGAGACAATCTGATTATATCCATTCTTTGGATCTTCAACAAATACTCCTTCATTTGTAAACCTGACTTGAAAACCTTTTTCAACTATCTGTCCCACACTAATCAAGTTTTTAGGTATTGTAGGAACATACAAAACATTGGTTAGCAAATCTGCTCCACTCTTACATTTCACTTTTCCAATTGAATGTACACTATGTCTTGTATTATCACCTGTTTGAACTGTATGACTAGAAATGCCTTTTTCCAATTCTGACATCAATTCTATGTTTCTTGAGAAATGATTAGAACATCTAGAGTCAATGTAAAATACCTTTAGATCTTCTTTGTCTGATGTGCTGATTGAATTCATCATCAATGATGTATGACTTTCATTCTGTGTGTCATTTGCATAGTTGTAGTAGGTGGTGTTGTAGGATTGATTCTGTCCCCAACTTCTTCCTCCACCTCTACCATAGCCTCCTCTTTGACTTTGTCTACCTCTTTGAAAATTACTTTGATATCTTCCACCTCGGCCTCTGCTATTGTTGTTCTGATTTTGATTTGATCCTTGTTGGTTGTGCCAACAGTCATGAGCCAAATGATTACTCAATCCACAGATCCAGCAAGCCTTTTTGTTATTATTTTGATTACCTCTACCTCTTCCAAAGCCTCTTGCTCTTCCTCTACCAGTGCCTTTACCTCTTGTATAATAAGCTTGAGAACTAGACTCCTCTTCATCCTTTGCTTTACCTTTATCTCCTTTCTTCTTGTTCTTCATGTACATTGCAGAACTTTGTCCTTTATCTCCATCTCCCTTCAAGTCTTGCTCATATGTGAGCATCAAACCAAGCAACTGGTTCAAATCTGGAACATAATGATCTAATGAAAGTTATGTTGATAAGACAAAAGGTTTCCACCTTTCATCCCCTCTCAAACCTGCAAGTAGCTGAGCAATCAATCTGTGATCTTCAACATCTTCATCTATGGATCCAAGACTATCTGCAAGATCCTTCATCTTAGTGACATAATCACTAATGGTTTGACTTGACTTCTTCTTGAATGTTGTAAACTCTGACCATAGACTTGCTTTCCTTGCTTTAGTAGTGCTTTGGAAATGATACTCCAATGCATTCCATATATCTTCAGATGATTCCAATCCTCTGATGTGTGGTAGCAAATGATCAGAGATTGTATTGTAGATGTAGGCTTTTGCACTTGCATCCTTCTTCTGCCAATGCTTTAAAGCATCTAGTTCTTCTTTCTTTGGTCGGCTTTCATCTTCAAATATTGGCTTCTCTTCTTCACCTGTAACATATATCATGAGATCCTTACTCATAAGTAAGGCTTCCATTCTCATTACCCATGCGGGGTAATTATCTCTGTCCAGTTTGTCAATGGAGATATGATCTGCCATGCTCCTTCCCTTCTGCTGCAACCTGTGAGCTTAAAGGATAAAGGATAATACCTTTTGAAGTTCTTTGTCTATGAGGATACTTTTGAAGTAACCTTTTGATGCCTTGTGTCTTCAAATGCTTCACCTTTCAAACTTTACTGGAAAACTTTACAAAACTTCTCGTACCTTTGCCGCCTTCTGATCTCGAGAATCTTTCTGCTCTGATACCACTTGTTGATGTATGAAACACCACAAGAAATGAATTAATGTGACACTAGAACACCTCTATGGTCACCATTAACTCATTGCCACTCCAAACTTTGAGAAATGATAGCCTAAAGTGAGAACTTTGCTTCTACAAAAATTCCTAGTCACCGAAATGACATACCTTCAGTATTTTGCTAATTTCTCCTAACGCAAGTATTATGTCTCCATGCAACTTTATAGGCTGAAACTAGAAGAGTAGAGCTTTCCAACAAGCTATCATATGCATCAAACGGATCTCTAGAACTCAAGTTATGGCCTTCACAAGATGACCCTCTATGACCTTCCAAAACTGGAAATTTTGCCTATTTTAGTATTCCTGGGTGTCTAAAAATAAAAAATTCGATGCCTAGCATCGAATTTCAGTCAAGGTCGATGCTGGGCATCGACTTTGAGCTTTTTCAGGCCTTTTTTCTGCACCAGAAACAGCTTCTTTTACACACACATGAAGAAGATCACTTGTATGCTAGAAGTCGATGCCGGGCATCCACTTTATGCTGAAACTCGATGCCAGGCATCGAGTTGCTCCACAAACTTCATATTTTTAGAAGATTCAACAACAGTTAACACACGAAGAATGAAAAAATGACTTATCAGCCAAGATTCGATGCCAGGCATCGAATTGCTCAGAAAACTTGAACTTTTGAATTCATCACACAGTAGGCAAGCATGGAGATGATGGAGAGAGACTCATACACAAAACTTTACTCAGTTCTTTCTCATAACTATGAAAACTCAGAAGTTTTACAGATGCTTTCTCACTCAGAGAAGCCCGACTATTCTCAGTCGTATAAAATGAGCTCCTTCTTCTACTTCTTCTCTCTCGCTCTCTCTCTCTCTTCGAGTCAGTTAATACAAACTAACTTATATAGATTTTCGTATTCTCGTGATTTTAAAAAAACTTCTAGAACTAAAGTGAAGTAACTTTACAAATATGATACATTTGTGAATTTTTCCCTTCACATAGGCATGGGGTTTTCTTCCTAAGATTTGACCTTCAAATATATGTCCAATTAGTGATTGTTTCTCCAACATCTATCTATCTATCTATCTATCTATCTATCTATCTATCTATCTATCTATCTATCTATCTATCTATCTATCTATCTGTCTATCTATCTATCTGTCTATCTATCTATCTCTCTATCTATCTATCTATCTATCTATCTATCTATCTATCTATCTATCTATCTATCTATCAATCTATCTATCTATCTATCTATCTATTTATCTATCTATCGATCTATCAATCAATCAATCTATCTATCTATCTATCTATCTATCTATCTATCTATCTATGTATCTATCTATCTATCTATCTATCTATCTGTCTATCCATGTATCCATGTATATATCTATCTATCTATCTATCTATCTATCTATCTATCTATCTATCTATGTATCTATGTATCTATCTATCTATCTATCTATCTATCTATCTATCTATCTATCTATCTATCTATCTATCTATTGATGGAGATTGTTAATCTCCAAAAGAACAAGCTATTCTTGGTGTTAGACCACCTCTATATCAAGAATAACCTTAAACTTCAACCAAGTTTGGAAGACAAGCACAAAACTATCAAGATTTCAGCTAACTATGAAGAAAGTCATTTCACAGAAAAGTCGGTTGCACATTAATCAATCATTTGTGTAAAGTTTCTGATGAAACTTTGTAGGATGTGTCGTCTAGAGTTTTTGCATCTCCTTCAAGTTAAAACACTTCAAAAGCTTAAGTAGATTATGAGAAATGATCCAAACAATGTACCTTTGTCTCAAACTGCCTTCTTATAGAGTTGACTTTGACACCTGTAACTTCTAACACATGGTTCTCCCAATCTAGAACCCGTTTAAGCAAATGCTTTTAGCCATAGATGGCTTATCTTCCAACTTAGATTTTGACTCCTCATTTGCATAAAACTTTACACCTTGCTCTGAGAACTGACCATTTCTTTGACCATCGGGATTGCACCTGTTACAGAAGACACTGAATACTTTCTCACATATA
>CM035413.1:144817266-144872266 GCA_020310875.1 Ceratopteris richardii
GGAGCAATGTGAAGAATTGGGTAGGGAGAAGTGGATAGAAGAGGGGAAAGGTGGAATATTATGAAACTGTTGGGGTTGGGCAAAACTGAAAATTCACAACAACACAAAGAATAACCAGTACACATGCCCAATGAACAGAAGCAACAGTAAACAACCATATAAGGCACAAATAACAAAGAACCAAAATCTCATATATAAGAGCAAAAAAATAAAATGAAAGTGCTACTATGCAGTAAGTACATGAAGTGCCAATGAATGGCATGTAAACAAAGAAGAGAACTAAGGAAAATCCTAGGATGCGGTGCCTCTACATAAAAATGAGGCAAGTGGAGGTTGAAGGATTCTACAAGCAGCAACCTAGATCCTATGGGAAAGATACTAGGGAGCGGGGTGTGGCTGTTGCACGTCGGAGAATGAGACCCTGCTACAGGTGGAGCATCGCTATGAGGCGGAGGTACGTCTGGGGAGGTGGGTGGAATGATATCGGCCTTCTCAGTCCAAGCAGCAATCTTGCTCTTATACCTGTGCAGGTGATCGCACTCCCATTGGACCAGCCTACACGTAGGACTATCATAGATACCCAATGATATTGTCGTCGAGATTTTCTCTCCTCTCTCACTCATGAAGGCCTACATGAAACACATTAGGTGAAGGTAGCTAGAATTCCCTCAGAAGTCCAAGATGCATCAAGGATGTCAAAGGGAGTTCACATGCAAACTTTGGAAGAAATCAAACAAATCTAGGGTAGCAATCAAAGCTGGTCAAACTTTGGAAATTAGGGCAAAAATTTCAATATCTTCAAATCACAGGAAAATTCATATACTTGTAAAGCCTATCAAAGGCAGTGTATAGCCCGAATTTCACATGTAAATGGATTTTCTAGCACATTAATATGCCATGTGCATTTTGTAAAAAATGTAATTTTTCCACTTAGACCCTACAAAATCTTGTATAGGAATTTTTGTTAGCCATATGGTTTGGCATGTATAAAGACCATATGTGGCTACATATCTGTACAAAGTTTCAAGGCTTTTTGAGTTTCCTAGATACCTTAATGCCACCTTGCAAGCTTCCAAATGTAGTGAAACTTGTATAAGGGAGATTTAGATAAAAGTTTTTTCTTGCATATTCCTAAAGGAGATCTTTGGAAACATAGTCCTACAAAGTTTCATCTTTATCAACACCATTTTGGAGGGTCAAAGAGCACAAAGTCTAGTTTTCAAGGTCACCACAATTTTCTAGTTTAAGCAAATTGAAAGGTTGAAGGGTTGCCAAATGGTGAAAGCTGATTGAGCCATGTTGTATGATCAAGATGAGCTCATATTCAAGGGTGGAGATGAACTTATGCTTAAAGCAAGGAGAATCCACGAGTTTTTTTCATCAAAGAAGACTTTTTTGATAGCTAACGATCAATAATGCAACTTTTCTCTAAAAATAGTGGCATATCTTATCCGAATTGATATCAGCACTGATCCGACGGTCCAGATCATCCCCAGATCCAATGGTGGAGAATGAAGGCACCTAAATTTCACTCCTTTACACTAGATTTGATAGAAATAACAATTCCAAGCCATTGATTTGATTAATCAAATGGTTGTAATCGAAAGTAGTGATCGTAGAGTTGAGAGTTGATTTCTCTAGATCCAAGGGCCGAAATTCATTCAAAAAACTATATAAACCCTCCCAAACTCCTAGAGCATCATTGTTAGGCATCCATAGGGCTCTTGCTATCTTAAACTTTCCTTGAGATGATCACCCTCGGTTGAGCAAGTGAGGATCCAAGGTGGGCTAGTATGAGTATAGTACCTAGTTTCAAATTTAAGTTAGAACTCCAATCTAGGATAGGCTCTTGAAACCAGCATCTCTATCTTGACTCACCCTCGGTGGAGCGTGTGAGTGAGTTAGAGCTGGTTATAATGAGTCTTAGACTTCTTTAGTTAGACGTTATGAGCCTAGACATACATAGGGTCAATGAAGTGGAACTCATCTTCTTACGTGTGACATTCAGTTGAACTGTCATGGTTTGAGGGTCGGGACCACCTTTGATCAGTAGACTGCTTAGCTTGACATATCACGACGATGTTATACATGTATCTTAATTCAAATCCTTTTAATTCATGTCACTTTTCACTTGTCTCTTGTCTCTTGTCTCTCAGTCTCTTAAGTATTTTTACATGTCTTCTATTTTCTTCTAGGTGTGAGAAGGCTCCGCAGTATCGTGTTGAACCAGTAAGGATGTTTCATTGAGCTTGTGATTAAACTCTATCATCATAATTCACTTGCATGCATATAATCCATACATACCCATACATATTGATTAGTTTCTGAAAATGTATAAGAAGCTCCAATATTGGACCATTCTTCCTTTCGAAACTGAATTATGTGTAAAGATTCCATCTATTCTTGTCATGCATACATATCATCCAAAGAAGACTATGCATATGGATTAGAATTAGGAAGTGTTTAAGAAGCTCCTTCAATGGACCATTCTTCCTTCCAAATTTGATTCATGTGTACGGTTCTCTTTCATTCTTATCATTCATGTTCATAAATCTAACTTGCACTCCTACATTCCCATTCCCATAATCATTTCAACATCTATCTATTCTCCATACTCAACATTAATTTCACTTTCGTGTCCTTAAACCTTCCAACATCCATTAGCTTCATACACCCTGTGTGTGCCATGACCGGACTCGATCCACCCGGATTGCGATCACCTCCACATTTGAACCCGACGTGAAATGCTTCGTGGCATTTGCTTCTGATCTTGATGGGAGGTTGTGATCCATATTTTTTGTTTCATATTTTTTCATCCTTGTCATATCATCATCATCATTCTTGAGTGTTACACTGGATTTCTCACAATATCGTGCACATCTTCGTCGTGAAGTAAATGCATTTGTGAGAGATCTAGAACATCGTGCATCACTTGCTTATCCACATAAGATGGAGGAAGGATTCAAATCCCTTATTGTTGAGAAACAAGGCCAAAGAATAGTCTCTTCTATGTTGAGAGAGAAGGGAAAATTCAATGGCATCAACATTACAAGTTACTTAGATTTTTTTGAAGAGCAAGCTATGATTTTTGGTCTTCTTGAAGATCTTTTGATATCATTCTTTGAATGAATTGTTGATAGCTCTATCATAAACCATGTCACTCAATATGATACTCTTCCTTGGAGTGATTTTAGAAAGGAGATGCTCAAAGAATTCTATCTTGAAGATTATAGCCAACATAATCGGGATGGATTCTTACAATGGTCAATTCTCCAAAGCCCAGTAGCTCTATTACTCACTTACAAAATGAGTATATTAGACGCTACGAACAACTTCCTAATGAGGATAAGATAACTTTGGAACCTGATCTTGTGATCAATTTTCTTAAGCTTCTTCATCCTAAAACGCGTAGGGAAGTTGAACGGCGATTAGAAGAGCCGGATAAGCACTATGGATTTACTGACAATTGGCAAAAAGTGCGTAAAGTAGTAGAGGTTGTAGCCCATAGACATCAAAGACAATCCATGTTTTATGAGAAAACTAGTCTTCCTCAAGCCAGCTTTCCACAAACTTAGGAGCAAGTAAGAGAAAAATCCATGCTATGCTTTTTGACTCTACTCCTATTCCTCAAATGATGGAGCCTACTCAAGGTTTTAAAGTAGAGCCAAATAAAAATGTAGTTGAACAATCATCAAGTGGAAAATCTCACTAAGCAAATGGAAAGTTTTATTGCTACACAATCCAATTTGGCCAAGACTATAGATGCTTTACAATCCAACTACACCAAAACTTTCCAAAATCAAATGAACCCAATGTCTTTTCAAGAGCCTAATCAACATGTTATAGCTCCCAATCAAAATCCACAAGTAGCTCCTACTTAGGCATATCAAGTTCCTCCAATGCATAATCCTTCAATGCAAAATCCTCATCCTCATGTGAAAAATCCTCAAATGCATCAAAACATGTATCCTCAAGCTTCTCAAATAGCTTTCCAAAATCCTCAAAATCAAAATTTTCAAAATCATCAACCATATACTATGGAAGCTCCTCTTGCACCTCAAGTATCACATGTTACACCCCAAGCTCCTCAAATACATCAATTGCCTTATCAAAATCCTAATTATCCTGTTCAAGCAATACCTTATCAACAAAATCCTCAATTTCAAAATTTCCCACCACAAGTTAATCAAAATCCTCAAAATCAAAATGGTTTTGTGCGTGGCCCTCGTAGGTGTCCTTGGTATGATTTGTTAGAGCACGTTTTGAGAGATTGTGAACTATTGAAGGCTGCTAAGGAGCAACGACTAGTAATAGACATAGACAAGAAAATATGTGACTATCGATCTAGGCTACCTTTGCAAGGAAATTATGGTCAGGGAGGAATGAAAAAAAACTATGAAAATATAACCATAATGGACGTAGGAACTAGAGGAGTGAAACTAGAAGCTCTTGATGAACAACAAGTAGAATCAAGTAAACCCACAAAGGAAGTTGACTTTTCCATAGAGGCTTTAGTAAGAGCACGAGATGAGATTAGGAGAATAACAGCTTGGGAGTCACCGATAGAAGATCAATCTCTTATTTCTATAATATCCAATGTAGAAGAAAAACGAAAAAGAGATGAAGTTGAGCCTAGTGAAAGAAGAGTGACTCGAAAAAGACCTCAGAGGGAATAGAAACAATCATAGAGCAAGGAGAAACATCACAATCCAAAGATAAAAAACAAGAATCACAACCCAATGAACAAAAACAAGAGGAGAAACAAAAAGGGAAGAAGACAAAGCAAAGAAAAACAGAACCAAATCCTTTAGATAAACAAGACCAATCAAAACAAACTGAAGACCAAACACAAGAACATGAACAAAAACAAGATCCTGAGCAAAAACAAAAGAAACCAAAGAGAAAACCTAAAGCCATCTTGATTTTAGAAATTGAGTGACAAGTGCTCAAAATTTAACCAAACATAGGATGCCTTAGTTGAAACAAAGTACAAAACTGTAGACAAAAAATCAAACCCATAGCTCAACTATTACCTCAAGGAAGTAATGAAAAAATCATTGATGTGAAAAATGATCCAATTCTTTGGGATAAGAAAAACATAGGACATATATTCACGGATGAGACAATCAAACATGTGAAAATTGGTAGAGATGATGACTTTCTTTTGCCAGCAGAGAGAGATAAATTTGAGAGAGTCATGCGTAGCCATGGAAAAGCCTTTACCATGTATCCTCATGAGATTGGTTGTGTAGATCCTAAGCTAGTTGCACCCATGATAATCTTTACTATTCCACATATTCCATGGAATCTTCATCCTATACCAGTTCCAAAGGCTCACTTACCTGAGCTAATTAAACTACTTAAGGAGAAGATAAACATGAGAATTTTAGAGCCATCTTTTGCACCTTACTCAAATAGATGGTTCACTGTGCCTCAAAAGAATGGGAAACTACGTTTTATTCAAGATCTCCAACCTGTCAATCAAGTCACCATAAGGAATGTAGGAAGAGGACCCATTGTAGATGAGTTTGCTGAATCATTTTCAGGACATTCTATCTATTCAATGGGTGATTTATATTCGGGATATGACTAGTTCTAATTAGCAATTGAGAGTCATGACATAAGCACAATGAAAACTCCTTTAGGCTTAGTGAGAATGTGTACTTTACCTCAAGGAGCGACCAATTCTGTGGCTCATATGATGAGTGCTATGAATATGGTCTTACATGATTTTATCCCTCATATAACTATGCCATTCATTGATGATATTAAAATTAAAGGGAGTGAGGAATGTGTAAAGGACATTACTTTAGACTCATCTGGATATCGTAAATTTGTTCTTGACCATATCTCTGATTGTGAAAGAACATTTCAATGATTTGAAGAGGTAGGTCTCAAATTTTCCATAGAGAAATCTGTTTTTGGTGTCAACGAGGTTCTTATTGTTGGACATTTATGTGGCCATTATGGTCGAAAGCCATACCCACAGAAAGTTGATGCCATTAGCAAGATTTTTGAAACATGTAACAACGTGAGTGAGGTATGTAGATTTATTGGTGCTTGCATCTTTTATGTTATTTGGATCCCACACTTTGCTCATGTTGCTGATTGTCTCTATGACTTGTTGAGGAAGAAAGAAAAAATTATTTGAACTCACAAACACACTCAAGCTATGGATAAACTGAAGAAATTATTGCTTGAAGCTCCCATCCTAAAGCGTGTAGAATATTCTGCTAACAAACCTATTATATTGACTATTGATACTAGTCTTATTGGTATAGGTTGGGTCATAAGTCAAGATGATAGTGAAGGGAATAGATATGCAATTAGGTTTGGTGCCAAAATTTTACATGAAACACAACAAAAATATCCAGAGATCAAACGAGAACTATGGGGTATGGTAACAACGTTGAAAACACACAAAGAATATTTCATTGGTGCAAATGTCAAAGTTGAGACTGATTGTTTGCCTCTCATTGGAATGATAGCCAATTGTTCATCTCCCGATATAGCCATGCTTAGATGGATCTCATACATTAAGTTCATAAATCCTGAGTTAGTTCATATTTCAGGTAAGTCAAATTCAATTGCTGATATGTTATCGAGAGCTAGATTTGATGATCTTGAAAGTGATCTAATAAAGAATATGAACTGAATTGACTATGTTCCACATATATACAAGTTTGAGCAATGAGTCTAAGTACGAAAATGAATGGAGAGACATAGGAAAGTATCTGAGTACACTACAACCATTACCTAGCTGGACTACGAATAGATTTTGTAACATTAGGAAACGAGCTTATAAATTTTTCCTATATAATGGTTATCTTTGGAGACATGCTAAGGGTAAGGTTAAGAATCCACAACGAGTCTTAGGAAAACGAGGTCTTCAATTGCAAGTAATGAAGGAAATGCATGAGACATTATGGGCAGGTCATGAAGGATTTTTTGGAACGTATGAAAAGATTAGAAGTACCTATTATTGACCTAGGATGTACATTGACATTTGTAGCTATGTTTCTACATGTTCTACTTGTCAACTTCATTCATCACTCAAACATAGAGATCTGTTGTATCCTACTTATCCACCTTTTATTCACTATAAGTGGGTAGTAGATCTTGTAACTATGCCTAAAGGTATTGACAAAATGTGTTACATTGTACTTGCAAGAGAAGACTTAAATAATCATGTAGAGGGACGTGCACTACGATCTAAGAACACTTACAATGTTTATAAATTCTTTCTTGAAGATGTCATAAGTCCCTTTGGGTACATAGAGAAAGTATTTGCCGATCGTGGAGAGTTAAATGCGAGAGAAGCAAAAGAGTTCTTTGAACATCACGGTATTCGTTTGTCTCTCACTACTG
This sequence comes from Ceratopteris richardii, assembly GCA_020310875.1. Lineage (NCBI taxonomy): Eukaryota > Viridiplantae > Streptophyta > Polypodiopsida > Polypodiales > Pteridaceae > Ceratopteris > Ceratopteris richardii. The sequence continues at coordinate 144,824,635 of CM035413.1, forward strand.
CATATAATCTAGAGGCCAATGGTAAAATAGAGAGAAGGCATCCACCTACTGTGAAAGCCATATCTAAAGCATGTAACGGTGACATCAAACAATGGCCTAGATTCTTACCTTTTGCACTTTGGGCAGATAGAATGACATGCACACGTACTACTGGGTATATGCCTGTTGAACTCATGTACTGTCAAAAACCATTGTTTCCAATTCAGTCTCATATTTCTGCATGGTCAAATTTGCCTTGGCCTGAAAACATGTCTACTGATGATTTTTTGAGTTTGCGCATTAAATAGTTAGAACAAGGTAAATTAAGACTTGATGATGCTGTTGAAAAAATAAGAGAATCTAGAATGAAGAACAAGCATTATTTTGATAAAACTCATCGATTGCGTCCTAAGCCAATTGAAGTAGGAGATTGGGTGCTCATTTATGATAGTACATTTGAGTCTCAATATGATGCACGCAAAAAGCTCACTCAATGGTGGTTTGGGCCATACATTGTATCAAAATTCAACAACAATGGTATGTATGATCTTTGTGAATTAAATGGTGTTGCACTAAAAACTTTGATTGCAGGTAAAAGGATAAAGGTATTCAATAAACGTGATAATGACGAGTACATTTTGGATGAGGACATTGAAGAAGATGACAACAATGAGGCCAATTCATAAATAGGAGTATCCATGTTATAAAAATAAAAAAATAAAAAAGGGAAGAAAATATAAAAAAACATAAAAGAATATCATTAATTTTTCAAGTTCATGTTGCTTTGTTTTTTTTTTCAAGTTCATTCTACCTTTTTTCCATTCTTGTTTCATGCATGTTTGTTTTCACTCTTTGCATTGCATTGCATATCCATATCACTTGAGTCAAAAAAAAGGCAAATGATGATTTCTCTACTTGTGTAAAATTGTATCTTAAGTAGTAATTTAGCTACAAAGAAATTGATTATAATCTAGGATTGCGGAATGATAGGGCATGTAGATTTGGAGGTTTATTTTGATGACATGACTTTCATATATAAACATGCATCTGTATCCTATATCAAGAACATAATTGTATGAAATCCTAGCTCCTACTACTGCATGTTTCTACATCCTTAGTCCATCTCCCAGCACTTGTATTGGAGTTTAAATGATTGTTCTCTGTCATAAAAAATGGTTGTACCTTGTATCGGGGTTTAATTTTTCTCCGTAAAAAAAAACCTATTACATGTTACCAGGAAGTTTACACTTTCTTCTACCCCAAAAAAGTGATTGTAACCATACATTTGCCGAATCATCATCATCATCATCATCATCATTAAAAAAAGGCAAGCCAAAGGAAGATAAAGAGGTATAGTAGAATAAATCACGGACTATATTGGCAGTTTTTGCATTAGTTGAGTTTAGTTAGATTTCCTTGCATGTTATTAGAGAAAGAGCATATTCATATTTATGTAGGAAATAAGTTGATCTAAAATAAGCTAAAGATGAAAGATGTCTCTTGAAAATCCTAAATCTTTGTTTATAATCGTATTTAAGGTAGATTACTTTATGAAAAAGGTACAAATTTTTCTTCAAGATGAGAGGAAGTGATGCTTAAAATGACTCAGTACATCCACTTCCAATTCATATTGATGCTTGATTGTTTTCTTTCTTGTTGTCAATGTTGCTTGTTCATTCGCATATATGTTGCCTATTTGTTCATGCATATTCATGTTGCCTGTTTCAATTCTTTCTTTCATGCAAATTTTGCTTCATGTCATGTTACCTACTCATTCATGCATATAGTCAATTTTCCTTCCATGGTTCTTATGTTGCCTATGAAAGAAATTTGATGCCTGGAATATTTTGTTTTTCATAGATGCTAGAGTGGCGCTTCCGGAGGAATCACAAGTTTAGTGGGGGCTTCCTGTCTCACTCATGAAGGCCTACAGGAAACACATTCAGTGAAGGTAGCCAGAATTCCCTGAGAAGTCCAAGATGCATCAAGGATGTCAAAGGGAGTTCACATGCAAACTTTGGAAGAAATCGAGCAAATCTAGGGTAGTAGTCAAAGCTGGTCAAACTTTGGAAATTAGGGCAAAAATTTCAATATCTCCAAATCACATGAAAATTCATATACTTGTAAAGCCTATCAAAGATAGTGTATAGCCCAAATTTCAAATGTAAATGGATTTTCTAGCACATTGATATGCCATGTGCATTTTGTAAAAAATGTAATTTTTCCACTTAGACCCTACAAAATCTTGTATAGGAATTTTTGTTAGCCATATGGTTTCGCATGTATAAAGATAATATGTGGCTACATATTTGTACAAAGTTTCAAGGTTATCAGAGTTTCCTAGGCACCTTAATGCCACCTTGCCAGCTTCCAAATGTAGTCAAACTTGTATAAGAGAGATTTAGATAAAAGTTTTTTCTGCATATTCCTGAAGGAGATCTTTGGAAACATAGTCCTATAAAGTTTCATATTCATGAAAGCCTTTTTGGAGGGTCAAAGGGCACAAAGTCAAGTTTTCAAGGTCACCACAGTTTTCTAGTTTAAGCAAATTGAAGGGTTGAAGGGCTACCACATGGTGAAAGCTGATTGAGCCATGTTATACGATGAAGATGAGCTCATATTCAAGGGTGGAAATGAACTTATGCTTAAAGCAAGAAAGGATTTGAATTAAGATACATGTATAAGATCGTCGTGATAGGTCAAGCTAAGCAGTCTATTAATCAAAGGCGGTCCCAACCCTCAAACCATGACAGGTGAACCGAATGTCACATGTAAGAAGATGAGTTCCACTTCATTGACCCTATGTATGTCTTGGCTCGTAACGTCTAACTAAAGAAGTCTAAGACTCATTAAAAACAACTCTAACTCACCTTGGATCCTCACTCGCTCAACCGAGGGTGATGGTCCTAAGGAAACCATAAGTTAGCAAGAGCCCTATGGATGCCTAACAATGATGCTCTAGGAGTTTGGGCGGGATTTATGTAGTTTTTGGAATGAATTTGGGTCCTTGGATCTAGATAAATCAACTCTCAACTCTAGGATCACTACTTTCCATTACAACCGTTTGATTAATCAAATAAATAGCTTGGAATTGTTCTTTCTATCAAATCTAGTGTAAAGGAGTGAAATTTAGGCGCCTTCATTTTCCACCATTGGATCTGGGGATGATCTGGACATCAATTCGGATAAGATATGCCACTATTTTTAGAGAAAAGCTGCATTATTGATCTTTAACTGTCAAAAAAGTCTTCTTTGATAGCAATATTGTGTTGAACCAGTGAGGATGTTTCCTTGAGCTTGTGATTAAACTCTATCATCATAATTCACTTGCATGCATATAATCCATACATACCCATACATATTGATTAGTTTTTGAAAGTGTATAAGAAGCTCCAATATTGGACCATTCTTCCTTTCGAAACTGATTTACGTGTAAGGACTCCATCTATTCTCGTCATGCATACATATCATCCAAAGAAGACTATGCATATGGATTAGAATTAGGAAGTGTTTAAGAAACTCCATCAATGGACCATTCTTCCTTCCAAATTTGATTCGTGTGTATGGTTCTCTTTCATTGTCATCATTCATGTTCATAAATCTAACTTGCACTCCTACATTCCCATTCCCATAATCATTTCAACATCTCTCTCTTCTCCATACTCAACATTAATTTCACTTTGACGTCCTTAAACCTTCCAACATCCATTAGCTTCATACACCCTGTGTGTGCCACGACCGGACCCGATCCACCCAGATTGCGATCACCTCCACAACGTGCACTATTGTATCTCCAAAAGAGCTCGAGTCACTACATCAGCCTCATCTCGAAACCTATCTCTCTCCTGCTCAAGGGTCCGCAACAGAGCCTAAGACATATGCCACTATGCAATCATAGAAGCACAAATGCACTCGATTGTCAAAGCATATTGCTGGTGGAGTGTAGCTATCGTAGAGACTGAGTCAAGGGAGAGGCACACAACATCGGCTCCATCGCTCACGACGAGGCTCGCATCGCGAAGAAGACCTAGGAATGGTGGATCATCCACGAGGCTATCAGGGATGGAAGGGGGAGAAGCTGGTGGGTGGGGGGCCGGGGTAGGCTGGGGGTACATGGGAGAAGCCGGAGGGGTGCAATGAGGAGGGGAGGATTAGGCAGACTCCATGGAGATGGCTCGAGATGGAAGAGGTGGAGCAGCACCAATCGACGAGGAGGGGGGCTGTAGGGACGAAGGAGGTATAGGGGAAGGAGACTGTAAACTACTAATCAGAAAAGAATCCATCAAACAGGCCCGTACCCATCGAGCAGGTGGTGGCGCGTAAGCAGCGATGGGAGTGGACTCATGAGAAAGGGAACTAAGGGGTGTGGGCAATACAACGGTGTAGGCACGAAAGTAACTGCCAGATATACGACGCATTCCGGGTGCTTAGAGCAAGCTCAGGTAATGCATAAAACTTAGAGAAAGAACTAGTAGCTCACTTATAAATCAATTGTCATATTTGCTCATGTTTCCAAAAAAAGTGATTTTCTTCTATGCATGTAATTAACTTTGGAGTTTCAAAATTAAACCATGTCTAAATGTGGGTCCATATTCTCAAAGAAATTTTCTTCTTTCAAAGCCTTATAATTTTAACAATTTTCAAAACTATAAATATTACTTTTTGTCGATCAGAGTAAGAGAGCAAAATATTCATACATGAAAGCCGATAGCGAATAGAGGTGCACAAAAGGGCTTTCGTTTCCAAAGCTTTTAACAGCGCACTCAATAGATATGTTTGTAATTTGAAACATAACCAAAACGGTGAACATTATAACAAAGGTATAAAGCGAGGAATGTTTATAGTAAGAGTTAAACTGTCGTTGTCATATCCAGCCATTGTTAGATAGATGCATCCTTATCAGATGATTGCTATGCTAGTTAAAAACAATATTATGCGCGTCTCTATAAGTGATTTCTTCTAAGATAATGTCACAAGAGATAGCGCATCCGATTTACTCAAATAAACTTTTTACCAGAGTTTTTCTTCATCGTCTGTTGCTCCTGAGAACAGATGAACACTATTGCAAGATTAACGTGGAATTTGGCCATCCATCAGATCAGTTGTATCTATTCTCAATAGCAGTAGCCCTTGCGCAAACTCTGTGTTGCCTCTGTTTATTGCCTGCTCTGCCTTCTTAGTTCTCCCTTTTTCTAATCTCCGCTTGAGTCCTTGGTACACAGATAGAGTGTCATCTCGAGATCTAGTGCTCAGGCCAATGATTGTCTCCTCTAGAAAAGCAGAAGTCCCAAAAATGGAGTCCCCTGAGAGATGGTCATTGCCTGAATTCAATGCACGTATTGGCCACCTTTTTTTTTGCCTTTAATCTGTTGCCTTCCTTTTTGTTTTCTTTTCATTTACTTTGAGAATCAACCATCCTTTTTGTTCAATGTGTGCTCTGCCATCCTTTATTTCAATACAACCACATCCGATTGTGGGAGAGAGCTGCTATGATATCGCATGCATAATATGCCAAAGGCTTGCTAGATGCAAGTTGTCATGTGTATCCAAGCGACCTACCATTCCATAATCCTTGTAGAAGATCAGACCACCTAATATATTAATGATGAAGAGATTGTAGACGATTGGTGTCATGCTCTTTCCAGATTGAACATCAACAGCACGATCAGACTCGAAAAGTGTTATAAAGCTAGTGATGAATCGGTAACTCTATAGCTGTGAAGAATTCAAATATATAAAAAGAGGGCATAAGATGCAAAAATCGGGTTTCCTCTTAATTTCAAGTAGTGGATATAAGAAAGCTCTCTATTTGAGAGGTTATTGAAGAGCTTGAAATGAAGGTGATATGCTTTTGTTCAGCCTTTAGTTCTCATTATAGGAAGCAGAGAGAATCTCTCTGACATTCAACCCCACCAAACCTATGCTTCCTTCGGATGCACCAACCGGAGAATAAACATGCCTTCTTCATAACATCAAATTTGTTTTCATGTCATTTTTTTACAAAATACTGCAAGTGCATGGGTAAAAATAGTAAACTGCCTTATGCATGGCCATGTATCGGGCCCTAATAAATGCATATGTCTGGAGTGCATGGGTAACAAACTAGTGCCAAATGGAAGAAAAAGGCTTCTGATGGTGAGGCTTGTGCACCCCCTCACATACATTTCAATGTGAACATACATTAATCCTTTCAAAATCACTCAAAGTGCATGGGTAGGAAAAAAAATATTGTGTCTTTATGCACGGTCATGAAATGTGACCCTATCATGCATACATTTTATGCATGGGAAAAAAATCATGGTGCATAGATAAGATAATTGCCTTTCAATGTAGAGGCTCTCAATTCACCATATGAACTTATTTGATTGCATCATGCAATTATAATTTTGTTGGTTGTGCAATTGGACGTGCACCTATGGGCATGAAAATGTGCACATATATTTTGAAGCATTCATACTATAGATGCAATTATAAAATCGTAGTGCAAATGAGGGAACGGTTCTCATGATTGCTAATCAAAGTAACACACACTCAATGCTTTCTAAAATGTGTTTTGACGTCTTGTACTTTTCTTCATCTACATCATCTTCTCGTGATCACTTCCTGCACTTATTAAACATACTAAAAGATGAAAATTATCAATTCTCAAAAAAGATAATAGGTATATACAATCCATAAAAATACTTTTATTTAAAAAAACAATTTTTCATAGATCATAAATATGCAACACAAAATAGTTTTCTTCCATACAAACCATTCAAACTCAACATCTTGACTTCGCTCTTGATTAATACATGTTATCAAAACTCATAAAGATGATTAGTATAATATAATCATCAAATTAATCATGTCTATAAAATTCATTAATTCAATATCTCCTTCAATTAGTACTTGTTTCAAAATTTAAATTAATTTAATCATAATCTACCTTTTTATTGAGGGAGAAAGTAGAACTCCCATGATCATTCATAATGTACCTTTTTGATGAGGGAAAAGGTTAAAAAAAACTACCTTATTAATACCTTTTTGTTAGAAGAAGATATAAACTTCAGTTCGTTATGGATGGAAAACATTCATAAACATTTATAAATTGGATCATATGATCTTATCAATTTGGCTTCTTGTACCTGTTTTGTCAAAACAATTATTCAAAACACATTAGTAGATATCTATAATTTTAATACAAGGCATCAAAAATTTCTTGCATAGATAACTCATTTTTTTCTTTTAAGGATTCTTGATGATTTCTTCATATTTTGTGTAATTTGATTGATAATGCTATCAAAAAATTCTTGTTCTTTTTTATTAAGACTTTTCTCATTATTTTCATCCTCATTTACATTAGTTACTTGTTTACTTTTCTCAATTCCATCTTGATTATTAGTTTGATTTCTAGTTTCAGGGTGCACTTGTTCTTTCATCTTTTCAATTTTCTCATTTGGATCAATTGAAATCATAGATAAATTTTCATATTTTTCTATTTTCTCATAAGTTGTTCCTTCATACTCTAATTGCTTATTATCTTGCTTATGATTTGGCTGACTATCTTGCACCATCTCTTCATCTTGCGGAGTATTCATTTCTGTTTGGATATTTATCATATCTTTAACCAATCGATGCCTAATGTCTTGATCAATAGATTCTGTGTTCTTATTACATTTTACTCTCCTGTGTTTTTTAACTTGTTTGTTTGATCTTCACCAAATTTGTTTTTGCTCAAAATATTTTACCATTCCATCTCTACCTAGGTTCAAATGTAAAGGGTCCTTAGTATGATAATCACATATTTTCTTTCCTATTTGACATATTGTTTGATGTTTGCATGCACGTTCAAATGTCTTACAATCATCATAGGTATGGCCGATCTGGTCACACCAAAAACATCGAACAATGTGCTTTTGATACCTAGGTTTTTTTAGTATTGGTCGGGGAGGGCTCTGCCTAGGCTTCTAGTGAATCTATAGACATGCAATGAACTTGGTTCTCACATCCATTTCTATGTTTGCTCGACATCTTCTCGTTTATGTGATTCTCAAAATTATCTAATCTTTCATGTACTCGTGCCAATTCAGATCGCATCGTATCTCCTAATGATGCTAACTCTTTAACAATACCCATATGCAAAGTTGTAATCGGATCAATGAATTTCATCATTATTTGAGTTATTTTTTATGTCAAGGAATCAAATTCGGAAGCAAACTGTTCATTAACGGATGCAACAATGATGATTCAATGTCATACAGGATTTTTGCGAAAAAATCCATCTTCCTATGTATGAAACCAAAAAAAATATGTATGGATCACAATCTCTTGAGTCGCTCAAGGCCATAGATTTCACGTCAAGTTCACCAATTGTCAGCACGAACGCGATGGTCGGTGGATCAAGCCAACCGTCGATAATACCATGCATCCGGGGTGCTTGTAGCAAACTCAGACAGAGTGATGGAAGGAATATCAAAGATATGTAAACTCAGAAAGCTTTGTTAATTTAGTTGTTACACTTATAGAGTTGTCTAGAACTTTTTTAATTTCGTAAACATACCAACCAATATCATAATTAGATTAATCAAATAGAGTAAGCAAAAACTCAAACAATGAAAATCATAATACTTATCAAGTTCAGAAGTATTGATTAGAGCACTTTGGATAAAATTACTTACTTGTTGGTGACATCATATCTGCAATACACATGCAACAAAGTTTTGACTTTACTAGTGCGAGATGAAGAGATATCTTATATAAATAGTTCGATGGTATATTTTCAATAGCTCGTAAGAACATATGCAGAGTTACGTTAGCATGGTCATCATATGTATTTATCGTGTATGCAGATAATAGAAACTCACATCAAGATGAGGGTAAAATCATTAGAAGTAAAACTTGCTCAACCAAACAATGGAAGTCATTTGTGTGCACAAGTAAATCCATACATCAAATCCTTCCAAAGCGAAATAGTGTTTTTTAAGAGCACATCTATGCGAACGACTTACTATTCATGCAATTTGTATAGCATTTTATTCATATAGTTTTAACGCATAGCACAACACACATTGGCTATGGATGAGAACGCAGGTTCGATGCACCAATGAAGATATCTATTGAAGACAAATACTGAAGTCAATCACTGAAGATAAATTGCGCAACATTAACTACAAGAGAATCTGGAAATTGTTGCTGGATTGAGAAGCGGGGATGATATCATATAGTAAACAATTTACTTTCAATGCAAGAATTTCAGAAAAACGTTTCAGCTCAAAAAATATAACTATTGGCAGCATTCACTTCACGGATGGATATTCTTATCAGCACCAAAATATCGATTTCCAAAATCTCCTATACTAGGCACCACACGATACTCCTCATTCAGTACTGCATTAATCTCAGAAGTTACAATGATAAGAAATGAAAATCACTTAAAAACGAAATGAATGCATTGAAGAGCTGAGGTAAACTTCAGAAATCTTATAAGCATTTCTCCTATACCCTTTATCCGGAGGAGCTCGTCAGCCTCGAATAGCTTAATTTCCTGTTGCAAGCATATGAGAACGAACATGGCATTTGGAAAACATCTTGTGGCAGTTTGACATAAATCATCTCCTTCGCAGTAATCAACACAAGTATTTTACAGTACTCTATTCACAGCTATGTGCGCACTTTTTAGCAGCGATGCATCATGTAAATCGAAACCTTAAATTGAAATTGCTTCACTCCAGATGAAGATTGATAGATTCAATTTGGTAAAAGTATAAACAGAACTTCAAAAGCTTTTTGGAAAGTCTTCAATAAAATAAAGTCTGATTCAAACTCCTATCAACATTTTCGTTAAAGATGAACAATACTCCCAAATGTGTTAAACGTTGTTTGATTTTCGCTTCACTTATTAGTTTTTGTCACCTTACAATATTTAATGTCATACATAGTTTTTTTTTTCTAGTTGTTCAGACGCGCTAACAATCAACAATCTAAAACTGTTTTGAAATCATCATCTTGACGTTGAACCTATTCCTTCCATTTTCAAAAAAAAATGATCGATACAATGCTTTAATGTTTAATTGAGAAAAACGCAAACGTGATAATTTTAGCAAGGAAAGCTTAAAGCAAAACATCCAATGGAGAAGATGTTGCACATTGCCACGTGAGCAGAAGAAGAATGTGCAGAGAAGTTAAAAAAAATAAAATACTTACAAAGATCAATCATTAAGTATGTTTCTTGAAACGTACTTACAGATTTTGCGCTAAGATATAACCTTGGACATCCTTCAGCATTCTTCAACGAAATTGTCACCTCTGCCAGGTGGATATTAGTCAGATAAATGGAAGTGCATCAGAACATAAAAAACAGGTAGAGGTTATAAAGAAAACTTCAGCACCGCCTTCATGATTCAACTCCGTTCCCTTCTGTAATAGCAGAAGTCTTGTGAAGATTTTCATGCTGTGGATATAATAATTGTTCTGCTTGCTCATCTCTATCATCAGATTACATGACCCTCCATAAAAAAAACAGAGCATAGTTTGAACTACAATGAATTCTCTTTCGCGCGATCAATTGCCTTCAACTACGCTTGCTGTTACAGCATCATATACTGTTATACTTGATGCTCTCTAAACATCAGATTTTGTTGAAGCTACTATAATCATAAAAAAAGTGGTGCATAGAAAAAAAATATTACAGAAAAATGATGCGCAGTATAATGTTAGCTCTCCTTCAATAGTCTGTCCTTCCACAGTTGTCCGTTGTGTGTCCGCTCCAACTCTTCCTCCTTTTCTCTGATGATGCTTCCCCTACTAATTGCTGCTCTGTGGTCTTCCCTTCATATGCATCTCCTTGCCAAAGCTCTAAGGATGAGTCTCCTCCTTCGATATCAGCATGGACCTCTGTGTCAGATAATGAACAATGATTTGGGTCCCTCTATGTGAGATGTTCCTCCTTTTTTATAAGTCCGAAACAAAGGCAGCATTGGTCTTCATGCATGCCTCTCCATGTATCTCCAAATGTCCTTGCAGGAAGCAAAAAAGGGGGTCAACAATATGTATATCATGTAATAGAATATTCGAGGATGGGCTATGAATTAAGAAGTAGAAAATGAAGGAATGTAGGATGGCTAGCTGGTACGTGGTAGGCATGGCATCTGCGCCATACATTTGTATACAGTAAGCGATGGTCTCCTCCCGAGACAACCTAGAGTAGAGGAAGGGCGGAGCACAATATGAAGAGATGCGGGAACCGATGCCTACAGCGATGATTGCAGGTGTCAGTGAATTGGATGGAAAGTGCGGGAATGTGAGAAGCATTGCACAAATATCAGCACCCTCTACCTCGGATAATAAGAGGGAGGCTAGACACCAAAGACTAGCCTATCGAAGGCAACCCTCTGGGAGTAGATCAATGAGCGAGATAAGGGGCAAGGCTAAGTGGAGACAAATGGATAGGGACAAAGACGAATCCCGATGATCAACAATGGAGGATGATGGTGGCCGTGGAACAGGAGAAGTGGAACGGCTATCCGAGCTATGCATGGAATGGCCACTAGAACCAGTACAGTGTGTCAGAGCTATAGTGGGAAGGTGGAGGCCCGGTGGGAGAGCCCCGGGCTATATAGAGAGGATCGAGAGAGGGATAAACAGGGAAGGGAACCCTTAAAGGGATGGCTACCATGGATGTGCGGAGGGGCTGAAAGAGGATGAGGGCGTGGGAATGTGGTACGAGGAACGGAAGGGACCGAAGTGGCGATGATAGAACATGGGGGGGCCATATGCGTGGGGAGGATGGGGCGATAGGGAAGGTGGGGGTGGGGGCCATAGTGGCGGTGTGGGTCGGGGTCATAGGAAGGGTAAGGCCTACCTCAGTAGGGATGGTGGCTAAATCCAAAGTTGAAGGTGGAAGCTCCGAGTACACCTCGATGGCCATGGATGAAGCCTGCTGGGGATCTGTAGAAGCCATGTATGAAGGGAAATAACGTGCGTTGCAAGCAAGTGCTGAAAAGACAGAGGCAACCATTATGTTCTGCAATACTGGAAGGCTATTGACAAGAGGGGAGGGCCAAAGGGGAAGGGAGGATAGATATCTATGAAAGCAACCGGAAGTGGAAATACGAAAAACACATAGAAACCATCAAAATCTAGGCAATTGAACTTAAAAATCAGCTTCAGCATGGCAAAAAACCCTAAAAAGGACTCAAAATTTATGAAAAACGGAGGAGTACAGGGTAGGGAATGAAACAACTAAAATATAAAAAGAAGAAAAAGAATAGAGAAAAAATATGGCCACAACCAAGCATAGGATATAAAAATATCCTATGTTGTTGTGGCGGAGGGGGAGGGAAATAAATAAAAATAAAATAAAAACAAAAAATAAATAAAAAATAAAAATTTAAAATTAAAAAATTGGACTTACCTCGTTTGTTTGTCAACGTCGGTAGGAGGAGATGGAGTGCTTGGGAGGGTTTATAGAGGAGAGGGGGGGGGGGGGGGGAAGGGTGCAGGGGGGGGTGCAGGGGGGGGGGAGGGCGAGTGGGGGGGAGAGAGAGCTGGGTGGCTCCACAACCAAGTGGCCACCAAAATTGGGCGATTATTTTCATGAGTGCCTAATTGAATTTCTTTGATAGGGTTTCTCTCTACCATGGTGTCTTCATGCTCATCTCCAACCCTGTTTTCTTCCAATAGCTTTTCATGCATTGTTGCATAAGCAGGATTGTTCTGGATCTCAATATATTCCTCTTTGTCCTGCATCCATCCTACAGGGATTTCTTGAATTGGTAAAGAACATTCTTCACTAGTATGTTTTACCTTGTCTTTAACTTTAGTAACTTCCTTCTCTGTTGTTGTTGTATCCTCCTCCAAGTTGTATTTGAGGGGTGTCTTCCTCCCCCTTCTGTGGTCTGTAATCGGTTCTCCCAATCCATCAACCTGAACTTTATCCTTATTTTCATCATAACATTCATCTATGTAAGAATTATTGAGAAAAACTCCAAAACAAGAGGAAGAGTTGCCTGCTTGGAGCCAATTCAGAATATCTTCTTATTCCTCGAACTCTACTTTTGGTTGGTCCTCCATTTTTGGTTCCAATGCAAATGCCAACTGATTGCATCATGCTGGTGTTCCCTTGATCTAGGCCCTCCTCTAAATGTATTTGTGTTAGTTCTTGCCCTTTCTTTTGTACCTGCATAGTGTCCTTAGCCCAATCATGGATAACACTTGCATGCCTCAGCCATGGTCTTCCAATTAAGAGTGGAAATCCTCCTTCTACCTAGCGCAGTCTTAACACCACAAAATCCAAAATGAAGAGACTACTTGATACTTCCAGCGGAACTTTTGGGATCAATCCCAGTGGCCTTACTTTGCTTTGATCTGCCACAGTAACAATGAAATTTGCAGTTCTTGAAGGTTGTACTCGAATCTTTTCCATTGTATGTTTATGCATCAAGTTAGTGCTAGAACAACCATCCACAATAACTCCTTGAAACTTATGACTTTTGATAGAGACTATCAGTCGAGGGCTCTTATAATCTATGAGGGGTGTTTCCCCCATGATTTTACCTTTATGTATAACAGCAGCCTTTGCCACTAAACTTGGTGTGGAAGCCTCATCAATTATTTGCAAGAGTTCTGGCCTGAATTTCCCATCCATCTTTATTAAATAAAAAATATTGACCTCCTTTTTCATGGACTTGAGTAGTCTTGAAGCTTCTGATTCCTTAAGAGCATGGGCTCCAATTGACTTATCAAAATCCTCATGAGCCCTGTTGAATGCATGTCCAATGGCATCACTGGTACATATGAAATCTCCTTTTTGCCTTGTATCTACACATGTGGTGGCCTTGTCTTCAGATGTCTCTTTATCTTTGTTAAATCTAGTAATCCTTGATTCTTGGTCTATTTCCACTTGAGCCTTCCCCTTGCTTCTTATCTACACTGTAAAAGATTCAATTTCTTCTAGCTGCACCACCCTGGTAGATGGTGATGGCCCATTGACTTGATCTAACATTTCTTCTTTGCGCACAGAAATCATTTGGATGTGGGGCCCAGATGAAGATGCTTGGTCCTTAGGACAACAATTTGTATAGTGGTCTTTGGCCTTTGGGCAGTTCCTGTAAGGAGAGGCATTTTCTGGGAGAGTGCATCTACTTTAATGCCCGCATTCTCCACATCTAAAACAAATAATTGGCCTCCTAGGCCCATTTCCACATTTATTCCTCTGTCTAGGGTGGTAATTGTTACCTTGATTAGGTGCAGCCGCCATCTAATTAGCTGGTTGTAGGGCTCCTCCTTGTGTCCAATATGTTGTTGCCGGCATTCCTCTTGATTGACATCCCTAGGCCTCATGACCAGCTTTCCTACATAGTTGGCAAGTGATACTTAACAAAGGAAATTCACTTACTACATGACCTTGCTTGCTGCACATGATATACCATAGTCCACTTTTGATGCAACCCCCTTTGAGTTCCTCTAACTCCTGTCGAAGCTGAGCCAGTTCTTCTGCTTGGGCTTCTTCTTCCTTTTGTAGCTTCAATGCCTCAATATCCCTCCTCAACTGAGTAACAATATTCTCATCCTCCCTTTTTAAGCCCTTTAGCTCTTTCCTTAGCTAGATTACTCGATCCTCCATTTCTGTAGAATAGGGTAGTTGAGAAGAGATTTCTCCATATTGTTGCCGTATTTGCTCTAGTCATGTAGCTCTATTGATGAACTCTTCTATGGAGGCTATTGGCAACACTAATTCCTTGATTTTACATTGTGTGGTCACTAGAAGTGGTTAGCTAACCATTTCTTAATAATGAAATCATGTGGGGGATCAGGCAACTTAGCCATTAGTGCCTTGGCCCTAGTTACAAACTCAAGAAACTTTTCACTTGGACCCAGTCTCAAGTTTTCTAATTCCTCTGTGATGATCTCTATAGTATTTCCATGCTGGAATTGATTTTTGAATGCATCTTTCAGTAAGCCCCAAGTGGTGAAATGGTTTTCAGCAAACTGATTGAGCCATTTATCTACTAACCCTTCTAATGTGGCAGGGAAGAGTATCAAAAAGGCATCCTCTCTTCCCATCAAGCCTCTTGTTTTGCATAGTGCCAAAAACCTCCTAATATGTTTGTCCGGATCTTCTTGAGCTTAGCCTTTGAAAGAAGGAAATTTTATATTTAATCTTGATAGTATTGGTGCAATTCACAAGCCTACACATTTGGCTTGTAGCCCATACATATATGAAGAAGCATAGGAACCAATGCTAGAAGATAATTACCCTCTTTACTTCTTGTAAAAGTCACATTTGAATTTGGAATCTTTGTAAACACCTACCAAAAAGAACTCGTGGAAAAGTTAGCCTTGATTGATGGAATATCTCCTATAATGGAGGAGCAATTTTTAGAGAGAGCCAACAATTTGAATTCAAATTAAAATTGAAAGTGAACATCTATATAAACCTCTAGCAAAAATTCGCTGGTAAGACTCATCAATCCCGAGCTTCTCATTATCATTTCTGAGTGTGTGTGAGGCCTATACTCTAGCCCACACCTATCTACACCATTAGGCAATGATCTTCATGCCTATGGCATTGTACAACAATGTTCATTAATACATATATCTACATTGTTCATTTATGAGTTCTCTGTCATATTGTCTGAAAGTTTATCAACTTGTCGACATCATATCTGACTCATTTCTCCACCAAATTCAAAGATCTATAGCTTGTTGGAACCAGCTCAAAGTTTTCTACATGTTGTCAAAATTTTAAGATTTCTATTCAGCCATTTCAAAGAAAAGCTCGTCAAAGTGTTCACTGGTCGAAGTCTGCAACAGTCCTAAAATATCGAGGATAAAGGTTTACTTGCTAAATTGATTTCTCTGAGCATAGTTAATCTTTCTAAGTGATATCACTTGGAATAGTTAGCTTGCTAAGCTGATTAGATACCCCTAAAAGGAATTTTTCCAAGTTCTACTATGCTGGTCATATTGAGCAAAAGATACAGCAGGTGTCTAGTAAAAAATAGAAGGTTTTCTTGAAGGCTTGAAGTTCAAAGTTGTCTACTTTCATTCTATCTTTTCATACATCATTTCCAAAGTACATAGGCCATCTTATGGTGTCATTGAAAAGCTAAAAGGGTCCACTTATCAAATTTGAAGCATCAAAGGGCTGGTACAAAGCAGGATCTGGCAGTACCTACTCATCATCTTGAAGTGTCCATCCATCATTCCCAACACTGGTATCAAAGCAAGGTTAAGGTAAAATGGAGATAGTTTTCCTTCATTTATTGATAAATTGGATAGGAACAACTATTAGGCATGGTCTCTAAGGATGAAGACATACCTACAAGGAAGGAGTCTTTATGGATACATCTCAGGAGATGAGGAATTGCCCTCATTCAAAACCAGAGGACTACCAACAAAGGAAGAACATGAAAAGATCAACACATGGTGTGCCAAGGATTCATTAGCAAGGTCTTACTTACTCAATTCCATTTTTTATTTTCTTTTTCCACATATTAGAAACTGTAAGACATCCCAAGAGACTTGGGAAACCTTGTCATCCTATTTCTCTTCCAACACAAGGGCCAGAAAAAACCAATTGTGGATTGAATTCACCACACTAGGGAAGCAACATAAGCAAGCTATTTTAGAGTTTGTAACTAAGATTAAAGATGTAGCAGATTAGTTAGCAAGCATAGGAGAAGAGATTGAAGAAGAGCAGATAGTAAGGCAAGTGATCAATGGGATTAAAGCTGATGACAAATGGGAAAGCTTCAGCACTGCCATGGACCTATACATGGACATGCAAATTCCAGATCTTACAACTCTCATGGGGCAATTG
Organism: Ceratopteris richardii; assembly: GCA_020310875.1. Lineage (NCBI taxonomy): Eukaryota > Viridiplantae > Streptophyta > Polypodiopsida > Polypodiales > Pteridaceae > Ceratopteris > Ceratopteris richardii. Next base: position 144,841,418 of record CM035413.1, read on the forward strand.
TTCACTCATGAAGCCAAGCTCAACAAGAATGCAGACGCATCCAAAGGTAATAGCTCTTCTGCCCTATACATTGATAAAAGTAAATCTAAAGATAAAGGCAAGAACAAGAAGATAGAGGATGAAGGCACTACCTCCCAAGCCAACTATGCAAGGAGAGGTAGATCATCAAGAGGAAGGGGCACAGGAGGTAAGCAAGGTACGGGGAGACCCTATAACCCCTCACCATGCAACATTTGTGGTTTACCAAATCATACTAAAGATGAGTGTTTCAGGAACTACAAGAATCAGAGAGGTGGAGGATATCTTAGAGGTGGATACTCACACTCAAGAGGCAGATTTAACCATCATCAAGGATACAACAACAACTACAACAACAACTACAATGGCAACTACCAAGGAGGATTCAAATCCAAAAAAGATTACAACAACTATACAGAAGAGCAAGATGATTCTCTTTTGATTATGAACATGACTTCAAAACCAGGTACAAATGATGACCATCTCTTCTACATTGACTCAGGATGTTCAAATCATGTGGCTGGCAATGTAGCTCTCTCTCTCACCTTGAAGAACCAAGAGGTAAACATCAAGTACAAACAAGTGATGAAACCAAGCACTCAGTAGTTAAAGTTGGAAATGTTAAGACATGTGATGGAAATTAGAACTTGTTGAGTAGGGTACTATATGTACCAACCATTACCAAAAATTTGATGAGTGTTGGACAAATTGTGGAAAACTGTTTGCAGGTTAGATTCAACCAATTTGGAGCATTTGTGGAAGATCCCAAGCAGGGGTTCAAGAGGATTGCTAAAGGAGAAAAGACAGGCAGACTTTTTACTTTTGAGCTAGAAGATACAAAGAAAATTGCTCTTCACAATTATAAAGATCAAACACTTTCAGAGCTTGAGATTTGGCATAAAAGATTAGGGCATGTAGGAGAAAGAACCTTGAAGCAAATATGCAGGGATCAATGCGTAATTGGAATACCAAATGTTTCCAAACAACACATGATATATAAGTGTGGTGCTTGTCAGTTTGGAAAGTCTCATAGGTTACCCTTCTCAAGGAAAGGCTACATGCATGAGGACTACCTAGAACTTGTCCATACAGATGTATGGGGACCAAGAAAAGACCCCTCAATATGAGGATCAAGGTACTATGTATCTTTTATTAAAGATTATAGCAGGTTGATTGTATTGTACTTTATGAAGCACAAGGATGAAGTGTTCAACTATTTTGAAAAATATCTTGCACTTGTTGAGAATCACACAGGGAAGAATCTAAAGAGGCTAAGGTCAGATGGAGGAGGTGAGTACTTCTCCAATGATTTTGAAGCATTCTTGCAGGACAGAGGAATCAAGAGAGAAATCACCACAAGCTATACTCCTGAACAGAATGGGATAGCTGAGAGAAGAAATAGGTTTATTGTTGAAACAGCTAGGTCAATGTTAAATGAAAAGAAATTACCTAACTACCTATGGGTAGAAAGTGTATCTACTAACACTTATCTCATAAACAGGTTAACATCTAAGTCCCTTGATGGGATGATCCCTTATGAAGCATGGCATGGGAAGAGACCTTCACTTGATCATTGCAGGATATTTGGATGTGCAACATATGTACACATTCCTTCTCAGATAAGAGATAAGCTAGACCCTAAGGCTGAGAAGTGTATCTTTAATGGATATGATCTAAATAAATAAGGATAGAGGTTCTACAACCCTTCAAATAAGGGATTCATGGTTAGTAGAGATGTTTTTTTGATGAAAATGATTCTTGGTATAAGAATGAATGCAGGAAGTTTAAACTACCCTATGACTTGGAGGAGGAGTTTCCAAGTCTTGCTAAGGAGGAACCTACTCAGAATGAAGACACCACTAGAGATGATGAAGATATTATCAATCTTGAAGAATTCAAGGCTTGGAAGTCCAAAAGTAAAGTCAAGGTGAAGAAACTTGAAGACATACCTTAGTCTTCAAATCAGTCAATTAGAGGATCACAAAGGGAGAGCAAAAAACCTATCAGATATGGATATGATACCTCTCTTGTTACTAAACATTCTATTTATCTTGCCAAAGACTTGTCAATTGAAGAACTAGGATCATATGAAGAAGACATGACGAAGACAGAATGGAAGGAAGCTATGGATGAGGAGATTGAAGCACTCAAAGAAAGTGACACATGGGAACTAGTACCAAAGAAAGAATCCATGAAGGTAATTGGATCTAGATAAATATGATGGGTGAATAAACAGCTACAAAGCCAGATTGGTAGCCAAGGGTTTTGCACAAACCCAAGGCATTGACTATGAAGAAACATTCTCACCTATAGCCAAGATGCCAACCATTAGGGTGTTGATAAGTATGGCTGCATCTAAAATTTGGAACATGTATCAGCTAGATGTAAAAAATGCCTTCTTGAATGGATGGATTTCAGAGGAGATATATATGTCACAACCTCCTGGCTATGAGGATCCCAACAAGGAAACATATGTATGCAAATCGAATAAAGCTCTTTATGGATTGAAGCAGGCACCTAGCGCATGGAATCACAGGTTAACCACATACCTTCAAGACCAAGGTTTTGTCATGAGCAAGGCAGACACCTCTATTCATCAAGAGAAGCAATTCAGAGGTAATATACCTATGTGTATATGTTGATGATATCATACTTGCAGGTAATGATGTCAATGGAATCAGACAAATTAAGAACCAGATGATAAAGGAGTTCAAGATCAGTGACCTTGGTCTACTAAAGTACTTTCTTGGACTTGATTTAGTCTATACTAACACTGGAATCTATATTACTCAGAAAAAATACATACATGATATGTTGAAGAAATTTCATTTGCAGGATGCCAAAGTTGCAAGTACTCCAATGGAGGTAAACCTAAAACTAAGTGCCCATGAAGGTGATGATATTACAGGTTACCAAAGTATAGTTGGAAGCTTGAACTATGCTACCTTAACAAGGATAGATATTGCTTATGGAGTTAGTGTGCTAAGTCAGTTCATGCACAAGCCAAGGGTACCTAACTTAGAAGCTGCCAAAAGAATTCTAAAGTATCTCAAGGGTACTCAACATCATGGTCTGTATTTTCTTTACACATCAGATTTGGACATTAAGATCTATTTAGATGCAAATTGGGCAGGATGCAAGGATGATAAGAGGAGCACTTCAGGATACATTTCATTTGTAGGTGATAAACTACTATCATGGTCTTCAAAGAAGCAATCTACTGTTGCTTTATCTTCTATAGAGGTAGAGTATAGAGGATTGGCTAATGCCACTCAAGAGGCCATATGGATCAAGTAATTGTATACAAAATTGGGTTCGTATACTAGCTCACCATTGATATTTGGAGATAATACAAGCTCACTTCACCTTGTAGCTAATCCTATTTATCATGCTAGGACCAAACATATAGAGGTTCAAATCAATGATTGGATTGCACGATATACATGAAGATTGAAGATTGAGGGGGAGCTGTTGGTGCAATTCACAAGCCTACACATGTATATCCTGCAATCCAATCATTGATTTGAGCCTCTATATGTTTGGTCCTAGCATGATAAATAGGATTAGCTGCAAGGTGAAGTAAAATTGTATTATCTCCAAATATCAATGGCGAGCTAGTATACGAACCCAATTTTGTATACAATAACTTGATCCATATGGCTTCTTGGGTAATCCTCTATACTCTGCCTCACTAGAAGATAAAGAAACAATAGATTGCTTCTTTGAAGACCATGATATTGGTTTATCACCTACAAATGAAATGTATCCTGAAGTGCTCCTCCTCCCTTTTTAAGCCCTTCAGCTCTTTCCTTAGCTGGATTACTCGATCATCCATTTCTGTAGAATAGGGTAATTGAGAAGAAATTTCTCCATATTGTTGTTGTATTTGCTCCACTCATGTAGTTGTATTGATGAACTCCTCTATGGAGGCTATTGGCAACACTAATTCCTTGATTTTACATTGTCTGGTCACTAGAAGTGGCTCAGTTGACCATTTCTTATTAAAGAAATCATGTGGGGGATCAGGCAATTTAGCCATTAGTGCCTTGGCCCTAGTTACAAACTCTAGAAACTTTTCACCTGGACCCAGTCTCAAGTTTTCTAATTCCTCTATGATGATCTCTATAGTATTTCCATGCTGGAATTGATTTTTGAATGCATCTTTCATTAAGTCCCAAGTGGTGAAATGGTTTTTAGCAAACTGATTGAACCATTTATCTGCTAACCCTTCTAATGTGGCAGGGAAGAGTATCAAAAAGGCATCCTCTCTTCCCATCAAGTCTCTTGTTTTGCATAGTGCTAAAAACCTCCTAATATGCTCGTCCGGATCTTCCTGAGCTAAGCCTTTGAAAGAAGGAAATTTTATATTTAATCTTGATAGTGTTGGTGCAATTCACAAGCCTACACATTTGGCTTGTAGCCCATACATATATGAAGAAGCATAGGAACCAATGCTAGAAGATAATTACCCTCTTTACTTCTTGTAAAAGTCACATTTGACTTTGGAATCTTTGTAAAAACCTACCAAAAAGAACTCGTGGAAAAGTTAGCTTTGATTGATGGAATATCTCCTATAATGGAGGAGCACTTTTTAGAGAAAGCCAACAATTTGAATTAAAATTCAAATTGAAAGTGAACATCTATATAAACCTCTAGGAAAAAGTCGCTGGTAAGACTCATCAATCCCGAGCTTCTCATTATCATTTATGAGTGTGTGTGAGGCCTATACTCTAGCCCACACCTATCTACACCATTAGGCAATGATCTTCATGCCTATGGCATTGTCCAACAGTGTTCATTAATACATATATCTACATTGTTCATTTTTGCATTCTCTGTCATATTGTCTGAAAGTCTGTCAACTTGTGGAGATCATATCTCACTCATTTCTCTACCAAATTCAAAGATCTATAGAGTGATCACTGGTCAAAGTTTGCAACAGTCCTAAAATATCGGGGGTAAAGGTTTACTTGCTAAATTGATTTCTCTGAGCATAGTTAATCTTTTTAAGTGATATCACTTGGAATAGTTAGCTTGCTAAGCTAATTAGATACCCCTAAAAGGAATTTTTCCAATTCCTACTGTGTTGGTCATACTGAGCAAAAGATATAGTAGGTGTCTAGTAAAAAATAGAAGGTTTTCTTGAAGGCTTGAAGTTCAAAGTTGTCTGTTTTGATTCTATCTTTTCATACATCATTTCCAATTTAGTACATAGGCCATTTTATGGTGTCATTGGAAAGCTAAAAGGGTCCACTTATCAAATCTGAAGCATCAAAGGGCTGGTACAAAGCAGGATTTGGCAATACCTACTCATCATCTTGAAGTGTCCATCCATCATTCCCAACAGTGGTATTAGAGCAAAGTTAAGGTAAAATGCAAGATGGTTTTCCTTCATTTATTGATAAATTGGACAGGAAAAACTATCACGCATGGTCTCTAAGAATGAAGACATACCTACAAGGAAGGAGTCTTTATGGATACATCTCAAGAGATGAGGAATTGGCCTCATTCAAAACCAGAGAACTACCAACAAAGGAAGAACATGAAAAGCTCAACACATGGTGTGCCAAGGATGCATTAGCAAGGTCTTACTTACTCAATTCCATTTTTTATTTTCTCTTGCCACATATAGAAACTGTAAGACATCCCAAGAGACTTGGGAAACCTTGTCATCCTATTTCTCTTCCAACACAAGGACCAGAAAAAACCAATTGTGGATTGAATTCACCACACTAAGGAAGCAACCTAAGCAAGCTATTTCAGAGTTTGTAACTAAGATTAAAGATGTAGCAGATTAGTTAGCAAGCATAGGAGAAGAGATTGAAGAAGAGCAGATAGTAAGGCAAGTGATCAATGGGATTAAAGCTGATGACAAATGGGAAAGCTTCATCACTGCCATGGACCTATACATGGACATGCGAATTCCAGATCTTACAACTCTCATTGGGCAATTGTTCACTCATGAAGCCAAGCTCAACAAGAATGGAGACTCATCCAAAGGTAATAGCTTGTTTGTTGTTACCCTTTGGAGTTGTCCTCTCCAATCTATTTAGCATAAAGGATCAACAATGCATCTTACATTTGTCAATCCCGGAAGTATACTGTAACTTTTCTGTACATGCCAGTATGAATTGCATTATTCTCATTAGTAATATACATGCTGGATCATTGACATCTTTATATATAGATATGACAGACTCTACTATGTCAACCATATATTTCTTTGTTGGCCATGTTCCTGCTTTAGGTCCTGCTATCTTTGGAAAGTTCAGCCATTTTGCTGGAATTTGTCCTGCATTTCTCCTTTCCCAAAACAGAGTCCATTCCCTTCTTCTTGCTACTGGACAATAGGAGGGATTTATCTTTAGCTGAATAGGTGCCTCTTTCCAAATTTTCCTGCATTCTTTGTTAGCATCCAACACCGGTTCCTCCATTTAGGATTGGATTTTTCAAATAATTCCTTAGTTACATTCATATCCTCTTCATATTACAGATACTTGTTTGATGACAATCCTACCTTGCAAGCTCGTAATTTTTAATACTTTCAAGAATCATGCAAAAAGGTATACCTAGAACATCTGCTGCCTAATGGTGTTGGTCTGGATTTATTCCCTTGTTGAGGGCAAAATTCACAATTTATTCTTCATATTCATTATACATTTTTATGATAAATTCCATTCTAGATTCTCTATCTGTTAAAAGTTTCTGAACAAACTCATCTGAGTACTCCTCAACTGCTGCTTTGTTTTCTTGTTCATCAAAATGTTGAGTTCTGTTATCATCTCCCCCTTCATATTCTTCTACTTGTGTAGTCTCTACCTGCTCTTCAACCTGGCTTTGTGGATTTTCTAGCTTTTTCTGTAGCTCCTCCACCATCATCATTAAACTTCTATTCTGAGATGTCCACAACTCTCTTTCTGCTTTCCACTCACTTCTTTCTTTTTCTATACTCAACTGCCAATCACTCCTTTCTTTTGCTATATCCAAATGAAGTTTATTATAACCTCTCATTGAACTGGCAGCATGTACACTGGCTTGCTTTTCCCATTCCTTGGCTTCCTTCAGTTCTGCTTGTAGCCTTAGAATTTATTTGTTCAATTCCTCCCTCTCATCTTGTGTTACCTATACAATCTTACTTTCTTCCTTCATTTGACCTTCTTCCATCAATAATTTGTTTATCTCTTCATTTTCTTTAACCATAATCTGATATGAGCTTTGAAGTGTTTTGTATCTTCCTTCTATTTTCTTCAGCTCCATTTCTATTTTGCTGCTATGCTCTATTTGCTTTGCACATTTCTCCTCAAGAAATTGAATTTTGTTTTGTTGTTGCACTTCCAGCTCTTCTAATGAGATACCTGATATCTTTAGGTATCCTTTCTAATCCAGCTTCTAATTGCATCTGCTTAACTTCTGTCTGCTTTTCTTCTTTGCAGTCATTCTCTACTTCATCTTCTTCCCCATATTCTATAACCTGGTTCTTTTGTTCTTCATAACCCTTTTCTTCTTCCATTTCTTCTTTGTCTGCAGCATCTTCCTCATACTCTAATGTCTGATCCTCTTCTTTCTCGTGATCTGATATTTCTTTTATTATGTCCATTTCTGCTACCTTTTCTTTCTCTATTTCTTGTTGTTTCTCTTCAAGGACATGTCCTTTTTTGTCCTGTGCTTTATTATCGAGAGTTAAGGTTGAATCAGTCTCCACAGAGAGCTTTATCTGATCATTGATTATCTGCTCCTTTCGTCCCTCCTCCTGCTCATCTATATCCATAAGATCCAAGTCTTCTTCTTTCTCCTGATCTTTTGTAGTTGTGAAATCCTCATTATGATTTAGGTCATAAAGTATATCTTCTATGCTTTGATTTATTTCTTTTTCTGCATTTTCTTCTTTACCTTCTTTGAAATTCATTTTTTCTACTACCTCCTCAGTTTCCTTGATTTGATCTTTATTTCCCTTCAGATGCATTGAGCTGCATATCTGAACTTCCTTTTCTATTTCTAGCTTTTCCTCATTAAATTTGAAGTAAGTTTGATGTGAAGGTTTTTTCCATACAGTCTTAAACCCTGAGTCCACTAATCCACAATTGAACTCCTTCCTTACTTCAACTTCTTCTTCCATCATCACTGCTTTACCTTTTAGTAACCTTTTCTCTTCTTGAGGACTAACATGTTTTGCTGCTTCTTCTTGGACCTGTTTTCCTTGTGACTTCTCACTCAAATCTTTTGGTGTTTTAATCTTTTTAGAGGCTTGTACTGTCACATTTGGTGTGCTAGGTACTGATAAATTCAAGCTTTTCAACAGAAAATTTTCAATGTCACTTTCTGAGTCTAAAGAGAACTGTGAAGAACCAGCTATCCCTGACTTATCCATTCTTTGTTCTTCTATAACAATGGATTCCTCCTACTTCTTTTCTTCTACTGACAATTTTCCTGTCTCCATCCTTTGTACATGTTCTATTGCTTTTCCCTTGTTCTTCTTGGTCAGCTTCCTTTTCTACATAGGTTTCTTCTGAACCTTTTTCTTTACTACTATTGTAGTTCTGGTTTCAGGAGGACCTTGTAACTCCTTGAAATAAGCTAAGAAATCCACTTCCTTTTTAACAAAAACCTCTTCAGTTTCCACTGCCATCATCTGGTCATGTAGTTCTTCATAATGTTCTACTTCTTCCTGTATCCAATCAGTTGCTTTAGAGGAATAGTCTTCCAACATTTTTTGATATTGGGCTTCATATACTGCCCTTTTATTGTTTCCTTGAGTCAAATAAGTATACAATTGCTCTTTGCTTGTCTGAGGTGGATGAGGTTCATTTGAAAACTGAACCTCCTCCTGAGCAGCTACATGTTCTTCCTTAGTTGCTTCCACCTGTTCCAATTCTACCTTTCTAGGATCCAATCTTCTCTTCTTTACAGGAATGACTTCTCTGAAACTCCCTTTCTTTTCCTCTCTGCTCCCCTCATGCTTGGTTGGGCTTCTTCTTCTCTTAGTGACATAATCTTAGAAGGACTTTTGATTCCTCTCATCAAACTTCTCAAGTATTGAGCTTCTGGAGCCAACTTTAATTGATCCTCCATTCCTAGAACATGATATATAATTCTTGTTAAGAATTGAGCTCCATTCATGAACTTCCTTTGCTCCCAATGTTTCGCTGCTTCTTTCAATTGATCATGTATGTATGGAGTTACATCCATTACTCCAAAAGGTTTGGTTCTGTCCTTATTATTGAACATGATCAATGTCACTAGTTTGTGTGGCATGGTGTATCTAGGTAGTTTTGGAAAACAAAAGTATTGAAGGAACATTCTGATAGCATACTCTTCATTCTCTTTTCCTTTAAAATCAGGGAATTTGGAATATCCTGCATAAGTTGATTTATTCTTCTTGACAAAACTGTTCTCCAGCTTAGTTCCCATGGAATAGAACTGAAGAGCTGCCCTGATATGCTCTGCCTTTATAGTAATATTCACTTCCTTGTTTTCTTTGTCCTTGACAGCACACCTGAAATATGCCTCATTGCCTCTTCCAACCTCTAGCAGACTATTCATCACCTGAGAGACTCTTTCAAAGTCTATGAAAAATAAAGGTTCATCCAATAGTCTGTGTAATCCTACTACTTTCCATCTTTTGTAGTTGACTGCAATTTTTTGGAATTTGTAAAACTCTTGGCATAGCATGGTGTACTTGTAACCTCCAACTGCCATAGTAAAAATATGCTGACCAATGATACCAAGGGTTTCCTTGAGTTCTTTGACTATCTTCTCTGCTTCTTGAATTTCTTGCTCTTCATCAGACTCTAGCTCTACTTGTTCTACTGTTGCTTCACTGTCTAAGAACCAATGTCCTCTAGACAAAGTTACTGAGTCTGATTTGAAATCATGGATTGGTAGTTCCTTTGGATTCACCATTCTAGAGAAAATATAACATCACACAAAAAAGAAAACTCCACCCACATGAGTCACAAGATCATAAATAAAAATCACATTTGTTCTTGAGATAAAATGAAAAAGTAATGAACATAAAACCTTAGAGAAATTCTGACTTTCTTATTTGTGTCACAGATAAAAACTCAATTGAAGTGATCATCACATGTGTAGCAAGATGTCTAGTGCTCTCTTTCCTTCTTACAACTCTTTTTATATATTTTTTAATAATATAAAGAAAGGAAAATATATAAAAAATGAATAAAAAATAGAAATTTGCTATAATACAACCTATATCTTGCTTATGCTGTATAACTTATATAAAAAGAATTACAAAAGAAAATTGAAAATTTTTCTCTCTCTTTTTTTCCTTTTTTCTTTTTTGTTTTTCTCTTTTTCTTTTCTCTTCTTTTTTTTTCAATAATAATTTTCCTCCACTTCTCTCTCTTCCCCTCCTATTTCTTTTTTTGTTTTTTGGAAAGAGGATAAGGTAGAGTAAGTGAAAATAATTTCCAATATATGATAATTTCCATTTGGTCAGGAATCCCATGTGTGCATCAGATAACCATTTTGTCTTTTCCTTCACCTGTAACTCTTCATACTTTTTGAGCTATTTAAGTATTGTCATGCTTGTTTCCTTTCCATTGAATCAGATCTGATTTTTTTTACCCAATAATACTTGATTCCTCTTGAATTTGTTCTAGGAATAAAACCATCTTCTTTCGATAAGCTGTACTTGGAAGTTTTTGGCTTCCATATCCATTTAGTTCTGGGAATTTCTTTTGATGAGTAGTGCTTGTATGTACTCTGTTTCCACATTCTTCATGTCTTGATGCCTTGATGCTTCTGACCATTCCATACTTGCCACCTTTCTTCTGTCTTTTCAACACCTTTTGTTTCTTCAATTTTCTCATGTTTTTTATTGAAGTAAATTTGATCATAAAGTGGTTCTAATTGTAATGCCTTTGTGGTTTCTAATGAAAAAGTAAATCCTTACAGGTCTGAGTTATGAATAATCTATTGATCTTCCTCTTCTTCATCACTTAAAAAAAACATTAAAAACCTTTTGTCATTTAATGTCAATTTAAGCTTCATATTTTCAAAATACAAAATTACTTTACCTTGCCTGAGCCATGGTTGTCCCAAAATCAATTTCTCAATCATCATATGATCTGGCCATTCTTCACAATCTATTTTCATATATTCTTCATTGAACTTAACTTTAATAGATGATGAAGACATGCTTTGTATTATCTGTCCTTCTAAGGTTTTGATAAGTGTTTTACTTTCAGTCCTTTTTAGGTTAAATTTTTCCAACAAAACTGAATTGATCAAATTTACTTGTGCACCTGAATCTATCAAAACCTTGATTTTTTTCATCATGAAAATTCATTGCTATAACGGGCAAATGCTCCCTTACTCTTAGGTGTTTCACACAAAAGGACTTCTCTAAGATCCTTGAATTTTTCGTATCCTTTCCTTTGCCTCCTGTTGAGCCTCCTTTCTAATCTTTTCCTCTTCTTTTTTCCTATTTTGAGTTTGATGTATTCTTCTCCATTCAGAAACAGTTAATGGAAGATCATACCTTTTTACTCTACATCCACTTATGAAATTTGGCATGATTTCGCCATCTATATTAGCTAATTGGATAGCTCCACTGTTACTTATTTGATTGATAATATAAGGCCCATGTCCTTTTTTCTGGAATTTCTTCTCATGTTCTTTTACTCTGAATGCCAAAACTAGATCTCCTTCTTGTAAGTCCTTTTCTTTAATATGAACATCATGATAAGCTTTTTGCCTTCTCTTGTCTGCATATATACTCATGATTGCTTGAAGTCAAGAAGCTCCCAACTTTTCCAACTCCACCACTCTCTCAAACAATTCATGTCCCGTCCACTTGTATTGACTACCCACTTTTAGTGTTGGAATAAGGAATTCTAAAGGCATAACTGCATTTTGTCCATATACCAAATTAAATGGTGTGGTTCCAAGTGCAATTTTTGGCCCATAAGACATGATTGAGTTGCAAATCCCAATCATTCCTATTTGTGTTTACCAATTTTGACAATACAGTGCAAAGTACTTTATTAGTACTTTCTGCTAGTCCATTGGCTTGTGGGTGATACGGGGCTGACTTTCTATGACTGATCATGAAATATTTAGTTATGTTTTCTATTATTTGGTTCAAAAAATGAGTCGCCCTATCACTTACCAACTCAATTGGTAATCCAAATCTGGTGATTATATTTTCATAAAGAAATCTTGCAGTGGTCTGAGCATCATTCCTTTTTGTAGCCCTAGCCTTTGCCCATTTAGTCAAGTAATCTGTGACTACTAGTATATATTCAACATGGGATTGTTTTGCTGGAGGATGTATGGGTCCAATGAAATCCAACCCCCATTTACTAAATGCTCTTGCTGAAATCAGTGATACTAATGGCATATTGTCTCTTTTATTTCGTTGACTCACTCTTTGACAAATGTCACATCTTTTTACATATGTTCTTGCGTCAAGAAATAGAGTTGGCCACCAAAATCCAGAATATAATATGAGTTTAGCAGTTCTTTCGCTTGAAAAATGTCCTCCTGCCACTCCATATGTGCCATCTCTAACATTTCCAAATATTTATTTTCAGGAACACAGATTCTTAAATATCCATCCATCCCTTTCTTGTACAATTGATCTCCTATCAGTTGATACTCTTCAGAAATCATTTGTAGATTCTTTGAATCTGCACTGGCTCCTACTTGCTTTCCTTTCTTGTTTCTTTTCAACTCCTCAATTATGTTTTCACTCCAATCTGGATTTTTTTGAAACGAGTATAAGTTTATAACTTCAGAATTTTTCAAGGATCGGCATTCCCAGCAGTTGGAAATATATTTTTTTACATCTTGTATTTTATTAGGCCAATGTACTCCCATCCTATTGAGATTACTTAGGGTGACTATCATGGAAGCATGAGTACAAGGGTTCCAACAGTGAGCTCTTCTTAAATACTCCTCTTGTTCTTCATCTGGAGTACAATATTCCAATATACCCATATGATTGAGATGATACAAATGCCTAGCTAGCAGCATAAAATTCCTGCTTTGTAATACCAAATGTGTGTTGTTTCCAAATGTTCTGCAGGGTCCCATGGTTAGCAAAGGTACTAAAGTCATGGCCCATTCATGAATACTTTCTACTTTGAACAGATATGTATCTGACAAGTCATCATCTAAAGGTGAACTTTTCTCTTTAACTTGGATCCTAGACAAATGGTCTGCTCTCAAATGAGTTTTTCCCTCTCTAACTACTACCTCAAACTCAAACTCCATCAATAAAAGAAACCATCTGACTATCCTTCCGGTGTGACAAGGTTTGTTTACTAAGTAGAGCAAATCTTGATGATCCACAAAGAATTTAAATCTGTTGGCCAAAAGGTAATGTCTATATTTTTTCATAGCAAATATCATTCCCAATCCTTCCCTCTCAGTGGTTGTGTAATTTTTTTTCTACTGAATTCAATTACCTACTAGCATAAGCGACTGGAAAGTCTAGTTTGCTCCCTTCTATTGGTTGTGCTAACACACATCCCAAAGCATAATTTGAAGCATCCACATGGACATGGAAAATTTTATCCCACTGTGGGGTTTTAGAATTGGTGCTGTTACCAAACAAGTTTTTAGAGTCTCAAAAGCTTGGTCACACTCTTTGGTCCACTCAAATTTTGTGACCAAAGCATACAAAGGTTTTGCAATGTCTACAAACTTGTGTACAAATTTTCTATAATACCCGCAATGTCCCATGAAAGTTTGAAGTTCCTTCACATTTGTTGGTCTTGGAAGTTCCACTATGGCATTAATTTTTTTTCATCTGTTGAAATTCCATTTCTGGAAACTATATGACCCAACATTCTCCCTTGTCTCACAAAGAACACACATTTCTCTGGATTTAGACATACTCTGTATGTTCTACATTTTTTGAATATATTTTCCAGATCCTTCAAATGATCTTGTCTTCTTAATGAAAAAGTGCAAAGATCATCCACATAAATTTCCATGATATTTCTAAGGAATTCTTTGAATATGTGACACATTAATCTTTGAAAAGTTGCTGGGGCATTAGTTAGACCAAAAGGCATAACCCTAAAAGCATAGGTTCCCCATTCTGTGGAGAAGGTAGTTTTATGTTGGTCTTCCAAGCTATGGGTACCTGATTATATCCTGAAAAACCATCCAAAAAACTATAGACCTCCTTACCTGCAACTCTTTCCAAAAGATAGTCTCTTATGGGTAATGGATAGTTATCCCTTATAGTTGCAGCATTCACCTTTTTCAAGTTAATGCATACCCTGAGTTTCCCATTCTTTTTTGGTACTACAACTATAGGAGATATCCACTCTGTATACTCAATCTCATAGATGAAATTGGTAGCCAATAGCTTGTCAATTTCTTCCTTTATTTTGGCAGAGTATTTGTCATTGAATGTGTAGTGTCTTTGTTTGCTAGGTTTTGCATCAGGTGTGATAGGAATCTTATGCTCAAAGATTTTAGGGTCAATTCCTTTCAAATCCCTGTAACTGTAAGCAAACACATCCCTATAGTTTCTGACCAAATTCCTTAATGCTTCCTCCTCTTGATTTGCCATGTCATCGGCTATTACAATATGTCTTTCTTCCCCCTCTTCCTGTGTGATCATCACCTTCTTAGTTTGTTCCTCATTGTCATATGCCTCTCCTTTTTTATTTTCTCTCTTTGGTTTCACTTTGAGAAGTAGTCTGTCCTCCACTTCATAAGTCTTGAAATTTGAAGGCACATCAAACTGTTGATCTTTGTTTTTTATTTCCTTATTTTTTTCAACCTCTTGATTTTTTTCTTTTTCCTTGTGTTTGTTTTTTCTATATTTGCCTGAGATTTTGTCTTTTATTGCATATGTAGCTTCTACTTCTTCCAAATATTATGTTTTACCATTTTTCAATATTATTCCTTCCTCCTGGTCCTCTTCAGTTTTTGACACTTTTATCATTTGTATTCCTATGTGAAAAATATCATATCCTTCTTCATTTTGGAATTTCACTCCCACATACTCATCATTAGCTAGATCCATGGTCGTCAAAATCTGATTCCAACCATAAGGCTCAAATTCTTCATCTTTGAATTTTTGTGGTATATAGCTCTCATCCTGTGATTTCCTTTCTTCTACACAATCTTCTTTTCTTAACCTTCTTTTTCTATCTGTGAGGTTCCTTATCACATTGCATTTCCATATTGATGATTCTGTTTCATTCTGATCTTCAATCTTTGATTCTTCACTTAATTCATGATTTTGATGTATTTTGAACCATTCTTGAGGGGACATGTCACAATATTGACCATTTCTTAAATTCACTCTGGTTATCCTTCCTTTGCTTTGAAGATATAGGCAATCATTACCCCAATCTTGCACAATTTGCATTTGTCTCATAAATGGTCTTCCTAGGATGATTTCATATGAAGTGGATTGTGGGAATTCAACTATGGCAAAAGTATGCTCTATTTCTATTCCACATATTTCCACAATCACCTTTTCCCATATTCCTAGGGGTTTCTCTATGTGTCCATCTGCAAGTTGTAATCTCATTTTAGTGGGTACTAATTCATTTTTTCCCCATCTTTCCCAAGTCTGTTTAGTCATGATAGCCACTCCTGATCCACTGTCTAATATAGCCTTGGCATGATTTTTACCAAATTGTATTCTCAGAGTTGAGTTCCCTTCTTCTCCTTCACAATATCCTCCTATTTTATCAATAGGAATGTACAACAACTCTTCCAATCCTTGTTGCTGTGGATCAAATTTTTGGCATTGCTTCCCATTTTTTCATTTTGTGTTGTAAGTGAGGATTTTGTTTTACCAATTCCTCCACTGTGGTGTGATATAAAATTGTACATTGTTTGTCTATATTTATTTGGAATGTTATTTGTGAGTTATCTTCTTGATTAATATTTTTCCTTGTTTTTGTTGCATTTGTTTCCCCAATTGTCGTTTGATAATTGTCTGGTTCCCCCATTCTGAGTTGTGCTTCTTCTATGATTTGCTTGCATCTTTGCATCCTTTCATGATCTATATCTGGCATAGGATAAGCCATCACATGGTCAGTAGGATTTGGTCCCTCTTGAATTCTTCCCTTGTATGCTCTTATCAAGGTTTCGAAACTTTGTGAATTTTTTGTCTCTTGCTGTGTTTGTGTATTCTGAGATTGGCTATTGTTTGACTGTTCCATAGTCTCTTCTTCCAATCTTTTACCCATTCTCATTTTTCTTTCCCATCTCCCTTTTTGTTTGTTTTTCTTTTCTTTTGGAAATGGAATTTTCTTATTTTCCTGTGTATGTGTCTCCTTATTTGTTTCTTGTTGTTTAGCTTGTGCTCTTGTTATAGCATTTACAGTTACCTGATCATGGTCACTCAATTCTTCTTGCTCCATTATATTTATTGTTTTCAATGGTATGTTACTAGATGTGTTTTGTTGTTTTTGAGGGTTTCTTGGACAATCCTTTATTAAGTGTTCCTTGCCACAATCCTTGCAATAAGCTCCTTCTATCCTTAGTGTAGGAGGTTGTGGACAGTCTCTAATGAAATGTTCCCCTCCACATCTATAACAAGTTATCTTTTGACTCCCTTTGAACTGAGGTTTCTGATTGGACATGTAATTATTGGTTATGTACATGAATGTGGCTGTATCCACTTCAATTCTCCCATTTCCCAAGTCTAGCGCTTACAGTTCTGGTTCCCGCTGTTCACATCCTTCCCACTCTTGATATCCTTCATTCCAATGATAATCCTCTCTGTAAGATGATCTATGTCTTGAGCTTTCTTCTTCTATTGGTGTGTACTTTACCGGTACCACATTTGTTGGTAATGGTGGTTGTTGCCCAAGTACAGGTCTTGGTTGCTCAACAAATCCAGATTCTCTTTGTAAATTGTGTTGGTTCACATATTCTCTTTCTTTAATGGGTTGTTTATTGTAAAAGCATTCTTCCCTGGTATGATTTGTCCATTTTCTTTCCAATGTACAGTATTTGAGTGTTTTTCTATCTTGAAAATGTTGTGGTTTTTGATATGGACATTGTTGTACCAAAGGATTTTCTCCACAATTATAGCATTTCTTATTTGTTGCTATCTTGATGTTTATCAAGTTTGTTTTGGTGCTAACTTCTAGGGCTTTGGCAATAGCTTGTGCTAATTCTTCTACTGGTGGGATTTTATCTTCATTTGTTCTAGGTTGATCAAATGCTAATAGATCTTGTCCCTTGTTATCCTCTAATTCTATTGCTTCCTTTACACATGCTCCTAGATGAGGGCATCTCCTATAATACACCAAGGTTCGTAATTGGGCACTTCTCAGTCCTTCTATGAATAGAGATACTTTTCTTGCCATGGATGGTACCTCCTCTTTGGGACATCTATCAATGTATTGCTTGAATCTCCTAGCTACCTCTCTGACATTTTCATCTTTTTGCTGCTTAAAGCTATGTATCAAAGTAGCTGTACTATGTTTTATCCCGGTTTTTGAGAATTCCCCTATGAAGGCTTCAAGGAAAGATTCAATGTGTGGATACATTTCCTTTCTCAAGGGAATGAACCAAGATAGTGCAGGTCTAGTTAGGGTTAGACCAAATGCTTCAAATTGTACTTTGTAATCCTCTCCTTCTTCTACTCTAATTAATTGTCTAAATTTGGCAGCATGAGCATGAGGATCAAAATATCCTTCATATTGATGCTTCATGAATTTAGCTATTTGATAGGGCCTAAGCATTCTTCCATGATTTTGCCACTGATGTCTCCTTCTGAATGGAAAATCATTAATTCCTTCTGCTTCTCTTTCAAAAGGATTTGGGGAAGTATGTATTCTCCTACCTTGTGTTTGTTCAATATTATTGTGAGTTTCATTTTGTCTTGGCAAGTCTCGTTGCCCTAGGTTTTGTTCCCAAGGTCTCTTTTCTGCACACTACCCTAAATCATTAGAGTTTTCAGGATCCTATGAGAAGATGTATACACATCCTTGTTTATCCTCATATCTTCCATCCTTAAATTATGCCACTGGTGTTATATTTAGGGGAGCTTCTAAGTTTCTCAACCTAATGAGGAACTTATGCATCCCATCCTGATACACATAGGTTCCAAACCTATTTGTATACATATATTTGAGAATATTTCTATAATCACTGGTTTCAGAGGGTTCATTGGTTTCATTTAGATTTTCCATGTTATTTTCTTGCCCTAAATCTTTTTCTTGTAAATCTCCTATTACTGGCTCTATCTCCTTCCTTTTTAAATCTTGTTTAGAGGGTGTGATCAATTTATTACCAGATCTCAAAATCATCCAACTAATTCACTATTCTATGAAGAGAATCATGTTTTCCATGATCCTGTGAATAGAATCTTCTTTTCTGTGATCTTTGAAAATATTTCTAGATTTTTACACGATTCTGTGAAAAAGGCTTGTCTTTTTCACTATTCTTTGGATATTCTATATTTTCTACAATTTTGTGAATGGAATCGTGGTTTTCACGATTCTGTGAAGAGAATCGTGATTTTCATGATTCTATGGATGGAATCGTGTTTTTCACCATTCTGTGGAGAGAATCGTGATTTTCACGATTCTGTGAATGGAATCCTGTTTTTCACGATCCTGTGAAGAGAATCGTGATTTTCATGATCCTGTGGAGAGAATCGTGATTTTCACGATTCTGTGAATGGAATCGTGTTTTTCACGATCTTGTGAAGAGAATCGTGATTTTTACGATCCTATGGAGAGAATCATGATTTTCACGATCCTGTGAATGGAATCGTGTTTTTTTCAGGATTCTATGGAGAGAATCGTGATTTTCACAATTCTGTGAAGAGAATCGTGTTTTTCACGATCTTGTGAAGAGAATCGTGATTTTCACGATCCTGTGGAGAGAATCGTGATTTTCACAATTTTGTTCCCAGACAATTGTGATTGCTCACAGCCGTTAAAAACACAATTTTCTTATGAAAATCGCGTTCTGGGAATCGCGATTTTGTGTTTAAATCAGAGAATCGCGATTTTATGTTTGATCACAGAATCGCGATTCTGAGCAGATTTTTTAAATTTTTTCTAGTTCTTGTTTTTTAAGTTTTTGTTTCTCAAATAGAATCGCCTTATTAAAATTTTAACATGCAATAAAATATTTTTAGCAAAAATATTATTTTTTCTCAAGAAAATTCAAAAGTCTGAAAATCGCGATTCCGTGTTTTTTACAATTTTCTGTGTTTTTGTGCTTTTATCATTATGTGAAAACTTTGAAAATATGCAAAGTTCTATTGGAAGACCATTACCTTGCTTGCTTGATCAAAAGAAATCTTAGAGCTTGAATTTGTAGAAAGTCCCGATTTTGTCCAATTCTCTCACTCTCTCTCTCACTCAAATGAACCTTTTTTCTGAGATTTCATGCTTTTATAGCCTTCTGGCAATCGCGATTTTGTATGAATTTCTCAGAATTTCCACTTTTCATTGTATAACCCTAATCCTCTAGTACTTTTGTGGTTTTGAATCACAATTCTCATCTTTTTAACAAAATTTACTTCCTTTATCCTCTTTATGAAAATTGCGATTCTGTACCCAATTCTTTGTTTAATTACTTTATTGTGAAGAGAGATGGTGGATGCAATCCAAAGATGAGTAGGTGCCGCTACAACCAGCTTCACACCAGCCAACTAAGACTTCAGAGTTGATTAGTAGACCCTTTGAGCTTCCTAAATCCACCAAAATATCAGCCAAGTACTTTGGAACATGTATCCCAAAAGTTTAAGTCAAGACAGACTAGTTGCGAAATGACTAGCTCCCAAAACTTGCTATTTTTGGACATACACCTGCTGGAAAAAATGAACAGTGCTCTCAACCTGGTAGGAATTAGAAAAATTCCTTTTGGGCATAGCAAATAGACTTAGCAAGCTTCCCAATCCAAGTTAAAACACTTCAAATGATGGACTGAGCACTGAGAACAAGTTTCATCAATTTCTGGAACATTCCCACAATTCTCGGGGCTCTGTAGAGATAGACCAGTAAGCCGTAAAATGCAGATATCTCAAAAAGTATTAATCCAATGACCTTGAAAATTTATATCCGCAAAGTAAACAGTACGAGCTATCCAACGCGAGTTAAATCACTGAAAAAGGTTCAGTAGAACTTGAGATATGACCTTCTGAAGTTACTGCTCTGAGTGAGTATAGCAGAGAACAAAACAGAGAAGTAGATGATAATAAATGTATAGATTCACATATGATTACAACCACATTGGCAATGAATCTTTGCACAATGGGAGTAGAATGATAGAGCTATGGAGTAAGCTCTTCAATCTCTACAAAATGACATGAAGTGGTCACGTGCAAGGCTTGCTAATCGCCTCTTCCTTCTTGCTCTTTTTATAGCTATTCTTGGAGGGAGTTTTGAATTCGAATTCGAATGGCTCCACCTAAAAGTGATCCCCAAAGTTAGGAGAGATTACCTCAGCTCAAAAATTCGTGATTTTGGTAGTTGGAGCCACAAATTTGCTTTTACATCATGGATGAGGTAAGCCATCCTTTTCCTTTTTTCTTTTT
Source organism: Ceratopteris richardii (assembly GCA_020310875.1). Classification (NCBI taxonomy): domain Eukaryota; kingdom Viridiplantae; phylum Streptophyta; class Polypodiopsida; order Polypodiales; family Pteridaceae; genus Ceratopteris; species Ceratopteris richardii. The sequence continues at coordinate 144,861,939 of CM035413.1, forward strand.
CCATTTACAAGAGATAAAATGTACTCTTTTACAAGAGGTGTTCACATGACTACTCATGTGACTTACAAATGAGGATAATATCAAATATATCAAGCATGTAGGCTCGGGAAAAATGCACCAACAGCTCCCCCTCAAGCTTAACATGCTTGGCCTTCAAATAAGTCTTCAATTTTCCTTGATTTCATGCAAGCCAATCATCAACTTGAATCTACTTAACTTTGTACCATCAAGAGCTTTAGTCAACATGTCTGCACATTGCATATCTGTAGAGACATAGGATAGTTGAATATCCTTGCTCATTAGCTTCTCCCTTACATAATGGTAGTGGACTTCAATATGCTTGGTTCTAGCATGGTATACCGGATTAGCTGCTAGATGTAGTGAGCTTGTGTTGTCACCAAAAATATGAGGTGTTGAAGAATGAAGTCCAAGATCTGTGTACAAAGACTTTAACCACATGATTTCTTGAGTTGCATTAGCCAAACCTCTATTCTACTTCAGTAGAAGATAATGCCACAGTTGGTTGCTTCTTCGATGACCAAGAAATGATTTTTGAACCTGCAAATGATATATACCCTGATGTGCTTCTTCTATCATCTTTAGATCCGGCCCAATCTGCATCTGAGTAGACCTTTAGCTCAATATCTGAAGTATATGAATAGAACGAACCTTCATTCATGGTCCCCTTTAGGTACTTGAGGACTCTCTTGGCCGCTTCCATATGTGGTCTTCTCGGCTTATGCATAAACTGACTCAATATGCTTACACTATAGCATATATCCACCCTTGTGAGTGTTGCATAGTTCAAACTTCCAACCAAGCTTTGATAGCTTGTGATGTCTTCAATTGGCTCTCCTTCATAAGCACTAAGCTTATGATTTTGCTCCATAGGTGTACCTGCACACTTGGTATTTTCCATCTTGAACTTGACGAGCATGTCATGGGCATACTTCCTTTGTGTGATGTATATACCTGAATCTGTGTAGATCAACTCCAATCCAAGAAAATAAGTGAGTGGTCCGAGGTCACTTATTTTGAACTCCTCCTTCATTTGACTCTTTACCTGTTTGATTCCTTCAAGATCATTTCCTGTGATAATAATATCATCAACATACACACATAAATAGATCACTTCAGATCCATTCCTCTTTATGAACAAAGAGGTATCCGCCTTGCTAGCTTTGAATCCTTGGTCCTGCAAATAAGTCACCAATCTGAAATTCCAAGCTCTTGGAGCTTGCTTCAATCCATACAAAGCTTTCTTTAGTTTGCTTACATAGTTAGGATGATGTACATCCTCATATCCAGGAGGTTGTGCCATATACACTTCCTCAGAAATCCATCCATTCAAGAAAGCATTCTTTACATCAAGTTGATAAAGATTCCAATTTCTAGATGCAGCAAGACTAATGAGAACCCTAATTGTAGGCATTTTTGCAACAGGAGAGAAAGTCTCCTCATAATCAATACCATGGGTTTGAGCAAACCCTTTAGCAACTAACCTTGCTTTGTGTCTATTTATACTTCCATCTGGATTCCTCTTGATTTTGTATATCCATCGAGATCCGATTATCTTCATAGATGGCTTGTTAGGTACAAGCTCCCAAGTGTCATTCTCCTTCAAGGCTTCCATTTCTTCATCCATTGCATCTCTCCAAGCTTTCTTGCTTTGTGCTTCTTCAAATGTGGTAGGTTCTTCATTGGTTGAATCCTTTGCAATGTAGATTGAGTGCTTGGTGACCAAAGAAGTATCATAACCAAACCTCTCTAGTCTCTTCTTCTCCCTCGAAGACCTTCTAAGTGGTTGATGTGAGCTCTCGGGTCCATATGTAGCATCCTGCATCTTTGCTTTACCTTTGTTCTTCCATAGCTTTAGTCTTTCCAAGTCTTCTAGGTCAATCTCCGAATCACTTTCTTCAATCTGCTTTGGCTCCTTTGGTTGAAGTGATGGAAAATCTTCATCCAAGTCATATGGCAGCTTCACTTTCCTGTCATCATCAAACCATGATTTGTTTTCATAAAAAATTACATCTCTACTCACAGAAAATCCTTTATTGGTTGGATTGTACAATCTATATCCTTTTTGGTTTTGATCATAACCAATGAATACGCACTTCTCTGCCTTGGGATCCAATTCCCCTCTTACTTGAGAAGGAATGTGAGCATAGGCTAAGCATCCAAAGATTTTGCAATGCTCTAGACTAGGTCTTCTTCCATTCCATACTTCATATGGAGTGGTTCCATCTAGTGACTTAGATGGAAGTCTATTTATGAGATATGTGGCTGTCGACACAGCCTCTGCCCATAGGTAGTTCGGAAATCCCTTTCCGTTGAGCATGGACCTTGCAGCTTCGACAATAGCTCTGTTCCTCCTCTCTGCTACACCATTGAGTTCGGGTGTATACCTTGTAGTGACTTCCCTTTTAATGCCTCTTTCATACAAGAAGGCATCAAATTCAGAAGAGAAGTATTCTCCTCCACCATCTGATCTGAGTCGTTTCAAAGTCCTACCTGTTTGGTTTTCAACAAGAGCAATATACTTCTTAAAGCAATTAAACACTTCATCCTTGTGCTTCATGAAAAACAAAATGGTCCACCTGCTACAATCATCTATGAAAGACACATAATATCTTGAGCCGGATATAGATGGCTCCTTACTTGGACCCCACAAATCCGTGTGCACTAGATCCAAAGGATTTTGATACATATATCCTTTCTTATTGAAAGGTTGTCTATGAGCCTTGCCAAGTTGACAAGCTTCACACTTATAAATCATGTGTTGCCTTGTGATATTAGGCAAACCAAGTACACTTTGGTCCCTACAAATCTGTTTGAGTGTCCTCTCACCAATGTGAGCAAGCCTTTTGTGCCATATCTCCAACTCTGTTAGAGTTTGAGATCCATAGCTAAACCAAGCTATGTTCTTTGTATCTTCCACTTCAAAAGTGAAAAGTCTTCCTGTCTTTTCTCCTTTGGCAATCCTTCGAAAGCCTTGCCTTGGGTCTTCAACATATGCTCCAAATCGATTGAATCTAACCTGCAATCCTTTTTCAACAATCTGTCCAACACTTATTAAATTTTTGGTAATTGTAGGGACATACAAGACTTTGCTTAAGAGGTTCATATTCCCATCTGATGTCTTCACATTACCTATCTTCTCCACTGAGTGCTTTGTGTCATCTCCTGTCTGCACTTCATGCTTGTTATGAGGATCTTCCAAATCAGAAAGTAAAGCCACATTTCCTACTACATGGTTCAAGCATCCCGAATCAATGTAAAATATGTGATCATCATCCTTACCCTTCTTCGCTGATAGATTCATAATCAATAATGAATCTTCTTGACTTTGGTCCTCTGCATAGTTATTGTAATCTCTTCTTCCTCTATGGCCACTTTGATAGTTGTTGTTGTTGTTGTAATTGTTGTTGTAGTAGTTGTTGTTGTTGTTGTAGCCTCCATTGTATCTACCTCTATTTGATCCATAGCCACCTCTATTGAATCCTCTTCCTCTTGAGTTCCTTGGATTCCTGAAACATTCTTCAGTAGTATGGTTAGATAAGCCACATATGTTGCAAGGTTGAGATGATTGGAATCTCCCCCTGCCTTGCTTTCCACCTCTGCCTCTTCCTCTAGCTCTTCCTCTACCTGCAAAGTTTGCTTGGAAAGAGCTTCCTTCATCTTCATTCTTCCTATTCTTTGACTTGTCCTTGACCTTAGCTTTATCAGAATATAAGGCATAAGTTTGATTACCTCTTGAGGACTCACCACCTTTGCTAATCTTTGCTTCATGAGTGAAGAGTTGGCCCATGAGTGTGTTGAGGTCGGGTACATGCATATCCATGTATAAATCCATGGCTGTTGTGAATGACTCCCACTTGTCGTCTGCTTTGATTCCATTCATGATTTGTCTTATGATTTGCTCCTCTTCAATTACCTCTCCAATGCTTCCAAATTGGTCGGAAATCTTCTTCATCTTTGTGACATAATTAGTCACATTTTGCTTCGGGCTTTTCTTCATTGTTGTGAACTCCATCCACAATTGGTTCTTCCTTGCTCGAGTGTTGGAAGAGAAGAAAGAAGCAAGTGCATTCCAGGTCTCTCTTGATGTCTTGCATCCCTTGACATGAGGTAAAAGAAAATCAAAGATTGAGTTTAGAATATAGGACCTTGCAAGTGCATCCTTCGAACACCAATTCGAAAGTCCTTCCATTTCTTCATGTGATGGTTGCCCTTTGTTCCTCATGGTTGGCATTGCTTCATCTCCGGATATGAATCCATATAGATTCCTCCCTTGAAGGTAAGCCTCCATCCTTAGAGACCATTCCGGGTAGTTGTTTCGATCCAATTTGTCAATTGTTGATGGAAATCCATCTCCCATGTTGCTTGACTATGCTCTGATACCACTATGAAGAGAGATGGTGGATGCAATCCAAAGATGAGTAGGTGCCGCTACAACCAGCTTCACACCAGCCAACTGAGACTTCAGAGTTGACTAGTAGACCTTTTGAGCTTCCTAAATCCACCAAAATATCAGCCAAGTACTTTGGAACATGTATCCCAAAAGTTTAAGTCAAGAAAGACTAGTTGCGAAATGACTAGCTCCCAAAACTTGCTATTTTGGACATACACTTGCTGGAAAAAATGAACAGTGCTCTCAACCTGGTAGAAATTCGAAAAATTCCTTTTGGGCATAGCAAATAGACTTAGCAAGCTTCCCAATCCAAGTTAAAACACTTCAAATGATGGACTGAGCATTGAGAACAAGTTTCATCAATTTCTGGAACATTCCCACAATTCTCGGGGCTCTGCAGAGATAGACCAATAAGCAGTAAAATGCAGATATCTCAAAAAGTATTAATCCAATGACCTTGAAAATTTATATGCACAAAGTAGACAGTACAAACTATTCAACGCAAGTTAAATAACTGAAAAAAATTCAGTAGAACTCGAGATATGACTTTCTGAAGTTACTGCTCTGAGTGAGTATAGCAGAGAACAAAACAGAGAAGTAGATGATAATAAATGTATAGATTCACATATGATTACAACCACATTGGCAATGAATCTTTGCACAATGGGAGTAGAATGATAGAGCTATGGAGTAAGCTCTTCAATCTCTACAAAATGACATGAAGTGGTCACGTACAAGGCTTGCTAATCGCCTCTTCCTTCTTGCTCTTTTTATAGCTATTCTTGGAGGGAGTTTTGAATTCGAATTCGAATGGCTCCACCTAAAAGTGATCCCCAAAGTTAGGAGAGATTCCCTCAGCTCAAAAATTCGTGATTTTGGTAGTTGGAGCCACAAATTTGCTTTTACATCATGGATGAGGTAAGCCATCCTTTTCCTTTTTTCTTTTTCCATTTACAAGAGATAATACTCTTTTACAGGAGGTGTTCACATGACTACTCATGTGACTTACAAATGAGGATAATATCAAATATATCAAGCATGTAGGCTTGGGAAAAATGCACCAACATTTATGTCCAATTCCTACTGATATTTTGAAATTTGATTTCCAAAGTACATAGGCCATTTTATGGTATCATTGGAAAGCTAAAAGGGTCCACTTATCAACTCTGAAGCATCAAAGGGCTGGTACAAAGCAGGATTTGGCAATACCTACTCATCATCTTGAAGTGTCCATCCATCATTCCCAACAGTGGTATCAGAGCAAAGTTAAGGTAAAATGGGAGATGGTTTTCCTTCATTTATTCATAAATTGGATAGGAACAACAATCAGGCATGGTCTCTAAGGATGAAGACATACCTACAAGGAAGGAGTCTTTATGGAGACATCTCAGGAGATGAGGAATTGCCCTCATTCAAAACCAGAGGACTACCAACAAAGGAAGAACATGAAAAGCTCAACACATGGTGTGCCAAGGATGCATTAGCAAGGTCTTACTTACTCAATTCCATTTTTTATTTTCTTTTGCCACATATTAGAAACTGTAAGACATCCCCAGAGACTTGGGAAACCTTCTCATCCTATTTCTCTTCCAACACATGGGCGAGAAAAAACCAATTGTGGATTGAATTCAGCACACTAAGGAAGCAACCTAAGCAAGCTATTTCAGAGTTAAAAACTAAGATTAAAGATATAGCAGATTAGTTAGCAAGCATAGGAGAAGAGATTGAAGAAGAGCAGATAGTCAGGCAAGTGATCAATGGGATTAAAGCTGATGACAAATGGGAAAGCTTCACCACTGCCATGGACCTATACATGGACATGCAAATTCCAGATCTTACAACTCTCATGGGGCAATTGTTCACTCATGAAGCCAACCTCAACAAGAATGGAGACTCATCCAAAGGTAATAGCTCTTCTGCGTTATACATTGATAAAAGTATATCTAAAGATAAAGGCAAGAACAAGAAGATAGAGGATGAAGGCACTACCTCCCAAGCCAACTATGCAGGGAGAGGTAGATCATCAAGAGGAAGGGGCACAAGAGGTAAGCAAGGGAGGGGGAAACCCTATAACTCCTCACCATGTAACATTTGTGGTTTACCAAATCATACTACAAATGAGTGTTTCAGGAACTACAAGAATCAGAGAGGTAGAGGATATCAAAGAGGTGGATACTCACAGTCAAGAGGTAGATTCAACCATCATCAAGGATACAACAACAACTACAACAACAACTACAATGGCAACTACCCAGGAGGATTCAAATCCAGAAAAGATTACAACAACTATACAGAAGAGCAAGATGATTCTCTTCTGATTATGAACATGACTTCAAAACCAGGTACAAATGATGATCATGTCTTCTACATTGACACAGGATGTTCAAATCATGTGGTTGGCAATGTAGCTCTACTTGTTGACCTTGAAGAACCAAGAGGTAAACATCAAGTACAAACAGGTGATGACACCAAGCACTCAATACTTAAAGTTGGAAATGTTAAGACTTGTGATGGAAATCAGAACTTGTTGAGTAGGGTACTATATGTACCAACCATTACCAAATATTTGATGAGTGTTGGACAGATTGTGGAAAAAGGTTTGCAGGTTAGGTTCAACCAATTTGGAGCATTTGTGGAAGATCCCAAGCAGGGGTTCAAGAGGATTGCTAAAGGAGAAAAGACAGGTAGACTTTTTACTTTTGAGCTAGAAGATACAAAGAATATTGCACTTTACAATTATAAAGATCAAACACTTTCAGAGCTTGAGATTTGCAATAAAAGATTAGGGCATGTAGGAGAAAGAACCTTGAAGCAAATATGCAGGGATCAATGCGTAATTGGAATACCAAATGTTTCCAAACAACACATGATATATAAGTGTGGTGCTTGACAGTTTGGAAAGTCTCACAGGTTACCCTTCTCAAGGAAAGGCTACATGCATGAGGACTACCTAGAACTTGTCCATACAGATGTATGGGGACCAAGCAAAGACCCCTCAATATCAGGATCAAGGTACTATGTATCTTTTATTGATGATTATAGCAGGTGGACTCTATTGTATTTTATGAAGCACAAGGATGAAGTGTTCAACTGTTTTAAAAAATATTTTGCACTTGTTGAGAATCACACAGGGAAGAATCTAAAGAGGCTAAGGTCAGATGGAGGAGGTGAGTAATTCTCCAATGAGTTTGAAGCATTCTTGCAGGATAGAGGAATCAAGAGAGAAATCACCACAAGGTATACTCCTGAATAGAATGGGGTAGCTGAGAGAAGAAATAGGTTGATTGTTGAAACAGCTAGGTCAATGTTAAATGAAAAGAAATTACCTAACCACCTATGGGCAGAAAGTGTATCTACTGCCACTTATCTCATAAACAGGTTACCATCTAAGTCCCTTGATGGGATGACCCCTTATGAAGCATGGCATGGGAAGAGACCTTCACCTGATCATTGCAGGATATTTGGATGTTTAGCATATGTACACATTCCTTCTCAGATAAGAGGTAAGCTAGACCCTAAGGCTGAGAAGTGTATCTTTATTGGATATGATCTAAATTAGAAAGGATACAGGTTCTACAACCCTTCAAATAAGGGATTCATGGTTAGTAGAGATGTTGTCTTTGATGAAAATGATTCTTGGTATGAGAATGAATGCAGGAAGTTTAAACTACCCTATGACTTGGAGAAGGAGTTTCCAAGTCTTGCTAAGGAGGAACCTACTCAGAATGAAGACACCACTTCAGATGATGAAGATATTATCAATCTTGAAGAATTCAAGGCTTGGAAGTCCAAAGGTAAAGTCAAGATGAAGAAACTTGAAGACATACCTAAATCTTCAAATCAGTCAATCAGAAGATCACAAAGGGAGAGCAAAAAACCTATTAGATATGGATATGATACCTCTCTTGTTACTAAACACTATGTTTATCTTGCCAAAGACTTGTCAATTGAAGAACCAGGATTATATGAAGAAGCCATGACCAAGGCAGAATGGAAGGAAGCTATGGATGAGGATATTGAAGCACTCAAAGAAAGTGACACATGGGAAGTAGGACCAAAGAAAGAATCCATGAAGGTAATTGGATCTAGATGGATATATAAACTCAAAAGGAATTCTGATGGGTCAATAAACAACTACAAAGCCAGATTGGTAGCCAAGGGTTTTGCACAAACCCAAGGCATTGACTATGAAGAAACATTCTCACTTGTAGCCAAGATGCCAACCATCAGGGTGTTGGTAAGTGTGGCTGCATCTAAAAATTGGAACATGTATTAGCTAGATGTAAAAAATGCCTCCTTGAATGGATGGATTTCAGAGGAGGTATATATGTCACAACCTCCTGGCTATGAGGATCCCAACAAGGTAACATATGTATGCAAATTGAATAAAGCTCTTTATGGATTGAAGCAAGCACCTAGGGCATGGAATCACAGGTTAACCACATACCTTCAAGACCAAGGTTTTGTCATGAGCAAGGCAGACACTTCTCTATTCATCAAGAGAAGCAATTCAGAGGTAATATACCTATGTGTATATGTTGATGATATCATACTTACAGGTAATGATGTCAATGGAATCAGACAAATTAAGAACCAAATGATGAAGGAGTTCAAGATCAGTGACCTTGGTCTACTAAAGTACTTTCTTGGACTTGAGTTAGTCTATACTAACTCTACAATCTATATTACTCAAAAAAATACATACAGGATATGTTGAAGAAATTTCATTTGCAGGATGCCAAAGTTGCAAGTACTCCAATGGAGGTAAACCTAAAACTAAGTGCCCATGAAGGTGATGAAATTGATGATATTACAGGGAGTATAGTTGGAAGCTTGAACTATGCTACCTTAACAAGGATAGATATTTCTTATGGAGTTAGTGTGCTAAGTCAGTTCATGCACAAGCCAAGGGTACCTCACTTAGAAGCTGCCAAAAGAATTCTAAAGTATCAGGGTACTCAACATCATGGTCTATATTTTCCTTAAACATCAGATTTGGACATTAAGATCTATTTAGATGCAGATTGGGCAGGATGCAAGGATGATAGGCGGAGCACTTCAGGATACATTTCATTTGCAGGTGATGAACCAATATCATGGTCTTCAAAGAAGCAACCTACTGTTGCTTTATCTTCTACTGAGGCAAAGTATAGAGGATTGGCTAATGCCACCTAAGAACCCATATGGATCAAGTTATTGGTTCGTATACTAGCTCACCATTGATATTTGGAGATAATACAAGCTCACTTCACCTTGCAGCTAATCCTATTTATCATGCTAGGACCAAACATATAGAGGTTCAAATCAATGATTGGATTGCAGGATAGACATGAAGACTGAAGCTTGAGGGGGAGTTGTTGGTGCAATTCACAAGCCTACACATTTGTCTTGTAGCCCATAGATATATGAAGAAGCATAGGAACCAATGCTCTCAGATAATTACCCTCTTTACTTCTTGTAAAAGTCACATTTGACTTTAGAATCTTTGTAAACACCTACCAAAAAGAACTCGTGGAAAAGTTAGCTTTGATTGATGGAATATCTCCTATAATGGAGGAGAACTTTTTAGAGAGAGCCAACAATTTGAATTCAAATTCAAATTGAAAGTGAACATCTATATAAACCTCTAGGAAAAAGTCACCGGTAAGACTCATCAATCCCGAGCTTCTCATTATCATTTCTGAGTGTGTGTGAGGCCTATACTCTAGCCCACACCTATCTACACCATTAGGCAGTGATCTTCATGCATATTGCGTTGTACAACAATGTTCATTAATACATATATCTACATTGTTCATTTCTGAGTTCTCTCTCATATTGTTTGAAAGTCTGTCAACTTGTGGAGATCATTTCTTACTCATTTCTCCACCAAACTCAAAGATCTATAGCTTATTGGAACCAGCTCAAACTTGTCTAC
>CM035413.1:144917689-144920189 GCA_020310875.1 Ceratopteris richardii
GCATATCTGGAATCAAAGGAGGGCTGGTGTGAAGCAGGTTTAGCAGCACCAACTCAATCTTCTGAGTGCATCCAACCATCACTCCCAACAGTGGTATGAGAGCAAATAAGGTAAACATGGGAGATGGTTTTCCTTCATTCATTGACAAATTGGACAGGAACAACTACCAAGCTTGGTCTCTGAGGATGAAGACCTATCTACAAGGAAGGAGCTTATTTGGATACATATCAGGAGATGAGGAATTGCCCTCATTTAAAACTAGAGGACTACCCACAAAGGATGAACATGAGAGGCTCAACCAATGGTGTGCAAAAGATGCTTTGGCAAGGTCTTAACTTCTTAACTCTATATCTGATTTCCTTTTACCTCATGTAAGGAATTGCAAGACTTCCCAAGAGACTTGGGAAACCTTGTCAAACTACTTTTCTTCCAACACAAGGGCTAGGAAGAATCAACTGTGGATTGAATTCACAACCCTCAGGAAGCAGCCCAAGCAATCAGTCTCAGAGTATGTGACAAAGATTAAAGATGTGGCAGACCAATTAGAAAGCATTGGAGAGGAGATTGAAGAGGAGCAAATAGTCAGGCAAGTAACAAATGGACTCAAGGCAGATGATAAGTGGGAAAGTTTTACCACTGCAATGGACCTCTATATGGACATGCATACCCCAGATCTCACAACACTCATGGGCCAACTTTTCACACATGAAGCAAAGTTTACAAAGGCAGGAGATCAATCAAAAGGTAACAACCCCTGTGCTCTCTATACTGATAAGAAAGTTAAGGATAAAGGTAAAGGGAAGAAACAGGATGAGGAAGGCTCTACCTCCCAAGCTAATTATGCAGGGAGAGGTAGATCATCTAGAGGAAGAGGCAGAGGAGGTAAGTCAGGTAGGGGGAGACCCTACAATTCATCACCATGCAACATTTGTGGATTGTCCAATCATACCACAGATGAATGCTACAAGAACTACAAGAATCAGAGAGGAAGAAGCTACTCAAGAGGTGGATACTCTCAAGGTAGAGGCAGATTCAACCAACATCAAAGCTACAATGGATACAACAATCAATACAACAACAATTACAACCACAACCACAATGGTAACTACCAAGGTGGATTCAGAAATAGAAGGGATTATAACAACTACACAGAGGAGCAAGATGACTCCCTATTGATCATGAATATGACCTCCAAGGCAGGTACAAATGATGATCATTTATTTTATATTGACTCAGGATGTTCTAACCATGTAGCTGGCAATGTGGCACTACTTTCTGATTTGGAAGAACCCAAGGGCAAACATCAGGTACAAACAGGTGATGATACTAAACACTCTGTTGTAAAGATTGGAAATCTGAAGACATGTGATGGTAATCAGAATCTATTGAGCAGGGTACTCTATGTACCAACCATCACCAAGAATCTAATGAGTGTTGGTCAGATTGTGGAGAAAGATTTGCAGGTCAGATTCACACAACATGGAGCATATGTGGAGGACCCAAGACATGGATTCAGAAGGATAGCCAAGGGAGATAAATCAGGTAGATTGTTTACTTTTGAGCTAGAAGACACCAAGAATATTGCCTTGTATAATTACAAGGATCAAACACTTTCAGAGTTAGAGATATGGCACAAGAGATTAGGTCACATAGGTGAAAGAACTCTAAAGAAAATGTGCAGGGATCAATGTGTGCTTGGGATACCTAATGTGTCCAAGCAACACATGATTTATAAGTGTGGAGCATGTCAGTTTGGTAAGTCTCACAGGTTGCCATATTCAAGGAAAGGTTTCATGCATGAAGACTACCTAGACTTGGTACACACAGATGTTTGGGGACCTAGCAAGGACCCTTCCATTTCAGGTTCAAGGTATTATGTGTCCTTCATTGATGACTATAGCAGATGGACCATCTTATACTTTATGAAGCATAAAGATGAAGTGTTTAATTGTTTCAAGAGGTATCTTGCACTTGTTGAAAATCAAACAGGAAGAAGCTTGAAGAGGTAAGGTCAGATGGTGGAGGAGAATACTTCTCAAATGAATTTGAAGATTTCTTGCAAGAAAGAGGCATCAAAAGGGAGATTACTACAAGGTACTCACCTGAACAAAATGGGGTAGCTGAAAGAAGGAATAGACTCATTGTAGAAACAGCTAGGTCTATGCTTAATGAAAAGAAATTGCCAAATTATCTTTGGGCAGAGAGTGTATCCACAACCACCTATCTCATTAACAGGTTGCCATCCAAATCACTTGATGGCATGACACCATATGAAGCTTGGCATGGTAAGAGACCTTCTCTGGATCATTGCAAAATCTTTGGTTGTGTAGCATATGTGCATATTCCCTCACAGGTAAGGGGAAAGCTAGACCCTAAAGCTGAAAAATGTATCTTCATTGGTTATGATTTGAACCAAAAAGGATACAGATTCTACAACCCAACAAACAAAGGCTTCAAGGTAAGCAGAGATGTCATCTTTGATGAGAATGACTCATGGTAT
>CM035413.1:144930189-144932689 GCA_020310875.1 Ceratopteris richardii
TACAAGTCTATAATTCCATGCCCTTGGGGCCTGCTTCAAGCCATATAAAGCTCTCTTAATCTTGCACACATGATCTGGATATCTTCCATCTCTGAATCCTTGAGGTTGCTCCATGAAAACTTCATCTGAAATGTAACCATTCAAAAAAGCATTTTTTACATCAAGTTGACATAACTTCCAACCTTTGCATGCAGCAATTGCTATAAGTGTCCTGATGGTTGTCATCTTTGCCAGAGGACTATAAGTCTCATCATAGTCAACACCATATGTCTGAGCAAACCCTTTGACAACAAGTCTAGCTTTGTATCTAGACACACTTCCATCTGCAAATCTTTTTGTTTTGTAAACCCACTTACATCCAATAATCTTTTGACTATTTGGCTTTGGAACCAAATCCCATGTTTGATTCTCCATCAATGCATCATATTCTTCCTGCATAGCTTTCTCCCAATTTTCTTTACCTTTTTCCTCTTCATATGTAGAAGGGTCTTCATCTGCTTTAATCATGTAAGCATAATCTTTGGTAGCCAAAAATGATGTATCATAGCTATACCTTGTAGGTTGCCATTTGTTCCTTGTAGACCTCCTAAGTTCTCCACTTCTTGAGGTTTCTGGTTCTTCATGTTCAGGATCAAATCTTGGTGTGTCTTCCACTTCAACCTGCACTTCATTATTCTCTTGTTCATCAAATATCTGAACCTTTGATTTACCTTTCCTTTGGCTCACAATTTCTTCATCATCTATATTAATATTGATAGTACCTGCATACCAAGTACTTTGCTCATCAAATGTAACATCTTTTGATACAAGAAAATGTTTTGTGGATGGATTCCACAACCTGTATCCCATCTGCTTATCATCATAACCAATAAACACATACTTTTCAGCTTTAGGTTCCAATTTGTGCCTTAATTGTGATGGCACATATGCATAGGCCAAACATCCAAATACTTTGCAATGATCTAGTGTAGGTCTCTTACCCCACCATGCCTCATAAGGTGTCATACCCTGCAAAACTTTACATGGTAGCCTATTGACCAAATAAGTAGTTGTATTTACAGCCTCAACCCACAAATAATTTGGGCAATTTTTCTCCTTCATCATGGACCTTGCAAACTCAACAAGAGTCCTATTCCTCCTTTCTGCTACACCATTCTGTTGAGGAGAGTACCTGCAAGTAACCTCTCTTTTTATACCTGCATTCCACAAGTAATCACTGAACTCATTAGAGAAATACTCTCCCCCTCCATCTGACCTTAGCCTCTTCAACTTATGTCCTGTAATTCTCTCTGCATACATATGATAATGTTTGAAAGTATTGAACACTTCTGACTTATCTTTGATCACATAGATAGTGATCCATCTGGTAGCATCATCAACATAAATCACATAATACCTTGAGCCATTGATACTGAAGTCCTTTGATGGTCCCCACACATATGTGTGTACCAACTCAAGTTTCTGTGAATACATAAACCCATGCTTGGAATAGGATTGCTTATGAGCCTTACCTAATTGACATGCCTCACATCTGTATGTCATATGTTGACCTGCAACATTAGGCAAACCAAGCACTGAACCATTGTTAATCATGTCTTTAATACCTCTTTCATTGAAATGTCCAAGCCTCTTGTGCCAAAGATCTAACTCAGAGATCTTATGTCCTCCATATGTGAACATGGCATGACAAATATTACCTTGAATTATCAATGTGAACAATCTTCGTTCTTTCTTTCCTGAAACAATTTGTTTATACCCATTGCTAGGGTCTTCCACAAACACTCCTTCATTAGTGAACCTTACCTCATAACCCTTTTCCACAATTTGTCCTACACTTATCAAATTCTTAGGAATTGTAGGAACATACAAGACCTTACTCAATAAGGTGCTACCATCCTTGGCCTTCACTGATCCAATTGACTTCACATTGTGCTTTGTGTTGTCACCTGTTTGAACAACATGATTAGATACCTTATTCTCCAAATCAGTCATCAAGGCTATATTACCACTCAGGTGATTGCTACATCCTGAGTCAATGTAGAAGACTCTTTGATCTTCACTCTGCCTTTCACAAGTTGCATTCATTATCAATGTTGAATCTTCCTTTTGATCTGAAGCATAATTGTAGTAGGTGTTGTTATATTGTTGACTTTGGAAACCTCTACCTGCATTTCTTCCAAAGTAACCCCTACTACCTCTGCCTCTGAAATTACCTCTTTGATTTCTGCCACCTCTTCCTCTTGAATTATAGTTCTGATTGTATCCTCCATTACTCTGATTATTATACCAACAATCATTAGCTAAATGATTTGTCTTACCACAAATCCAACAAGATTTGCCTCCATCTTTATTGTTTCTGCCTCTTCCTCTACCTTTGCCACCTCCTCTACCTCTTAGGAAGTTGGCTTGACTAGTTGTGCCTTCATCTTCACCTGATTGTTGCTTTCCTTTGTTAGCTTTCTTCTTGTCCTTTGAGTACATTGCATGACCTGTAGTTTTT
>CM035413.1:144960189-144970189 GCA_020310875.1 Ceratopteris richardii
AAGTGTTCCTATGGTTCTATCTTCTCATAGTGATATCCTTCAAGGATTCCAAGCTAATCTTCCAAGGTTCCAAGCCAAGTGTGAAGGCTTGAAATGCACCAACAGCTCCCCCTCAAGCCAAGCACTTTGGCTTAAGTCTTCATTTTTAATCTTCAATCACATCCTGCAATCCAATCATGGATTTGAATCTGCATAACTTGTTTCCATCCAATGCTTTAGTGAGTAAATTTGCACATTGCATATTAGTAGACACATATGTCAATTGAATTTCTTTGCTTAGTAACTTCTCCCTCACATAGTGGTAATGAACCTCTATGTGTTTGGTTCTGGCATGATATATTGGATTAGCTGCAAGGTGAAGAGAGCTTGTGTTATCTCCAAAGATGATTGGAGGTCTAGTGTATAGACCTAACTCTGTATACAAGAGCTTCAACCAGATAGCTTCTTGAGTGGCATTGGCAAGCCCTCTATACTCTGCTTCAGTGGATGATAATGCCACTGTAGGTTGCTTCTTGGATGACCAAGAAATAGGTTTATCTCCTGCAAAACAAATGTATCCTGATGTGCTTCTCCTATCATCCTTGCATCCTGCCCAATCTGCATCTGAATATACTTTAATATCAATATCTGATGTATAAGGAAAGTACAAACCATGACTTTGAGTTCCTTTAAGGTACTTCAAGATTTTCTTTGCTGCCTCTAGATGAGGTACCCTTGGTTTGTGCATGAATTGGCTTAGCATACTAACTCCATATGCTATGTCAATTCTTGTCAAGGTAGCATAATTCAAACTACCTACCATACTTTGATATCCTGTGATGTCTTGGACTTCTTCCCCTTCATGAGCACTTAGCTTTAGGTTGACCTCCATTGGAGTAGTTGAGTCTTTAGCATCCTGCAAGCCAAACTTCTTGACCATATCCTGTATATACTTCTTTTGAGTGATATATATACCTGAGTTGGTGTAGACTAACTCAAGACCTAAGAAGTATTTCAATAATCCAAGATCATTAATCTTGAACTCTTTCATCATCTGTCCTTTGATGTGTCTAATCCCATTTACATCATTGCCTGTAATGATGATGTCATCAACATAAACACACAAGTATATTACCTCTGTACTACTCCTCTTTATGAATAGAGAAGTGTCAGCTTTGCTCATCACAAATCCTTGGTCTTGGAGATAGGTTGTTAACCTGTAATTCCAAGCTCTAGGTGCGTGCTTCAAACCATATAGAGCCTTCTTCAATTTACAAACATAGTTTACCTTCTTGGGGTCTTCATAGCCAGGTGGTTGTGACATGTAGACTTCTTCAGATATCCATCCATTCAAGAAAGCATTCTTGACATCTAATTGGTACATGTTCCAATTCTTGGATGCAGCTACACTTACCAATATTCTGATAGTTGGCATCTTGGCCACAGGAGAAAATGTCTCCTCATAATCAATGCCTTGGGTTTGTGCAAAACCCTTGGCAACCAACCTAGCTTTGTACCTGTTTATTGTTCCATCTGAATTCCTCTTTAGCTTGTAGATCCATCTGGATCCTATCACCTTCATAGAGTCCTTCTTGGGTACTAAGTCCCAAGTATCACTCTCCTTGAGAGCTTCCATTTCTTCATCCAGAGCTCCTTTCCATTCTGGTTTGGTTATTGCTTATTCATAGGTACCTGGTTCTTCAGTCAACAAATCCTTTGCAAGATATACAGAATGTTTAGTTACAAGTGATGTGTCATACCCAAATCTGATAGGCTTCTTCTTTTCTCTCTGAGATCTCCTCATTGCTTGAGTTGAGGATTCTGGTGTATCCTCTAATTTCTTCATTTTCATCTTTCCTTTGGACTTCCATGCCTTGAATTCCTCAAGGTTTATTGTGTCATCATCATCTGAGCTTGATTCATCTTTCTGAATTGGTTCCTCCTTGGTGAGCTTTGGGAAATCTTCTTCCATATCATAGGGTAGACTAATCTTCCTGCATTCATTCTCATACCATGAGTCATTCTCATCAAAGATGACATCTCTGCTTACCTTGAAGCCTTTGTTTGTTGGGTTGTAGAATCTGTATCCCTTTTGGTTCAAATCATAACCAATGAAGATACACTTTTCAGCTTTAGGGTCTAGTTTTCCCCTTACCTGTGAGCGAATATGCACATATGCTACACAACCAAAGATTTTACAATGATCCAGAGAAGGTCTCTTACCATACCAAGCTTCATATGGTGTCATGCCATCAAGTGATTTGGATGGCAACCTATTTATGAGATAGGTGGCAGTAGATACACTCTCTGCCCAAAGATAATTTGGCAATTTCTTTTCATTAAGCATAGACCTAGCTATTTCTACAATGAGTCTATTCCTTCTTTCAGCTACCCCATTTTGTTCAGGTGAGTACCTTGTAGTTATCTCCCTTTTGATGCCTCTTTCCTGCAAGAAATCTTCAAACTCATTTGAGAAGTATTCTGCTCCACCATCTGACCTTAGCCTCTTCAAGCTTCTTCCTGTTTGGTTTTCAACAAGTGCAAGATACCTCTTGAAACAATTAAACACTTCATCTTTATGCTTCATAAAGTATAAGATAGTCCACCTGCTATAGTCATCAATGAAGGACACATAATACCTTGATCCTGAAATGGAAGGGTCCTTGCTAGGTCCCCAAACATCTGTGTGTACCAAGTCTAGGTATTCTTCATGCATGAAACCTTTCCTTGAGTAGGGCAACCTGTGAGACTTACCAAACTGACATGCTCCACACTTATAAATCATGTGTTGCTTGGATACATTAGGTATCCCAAGCACACATTGATCCCTGCACATTTGCTTTAGGGTTCTTTCACCTATGTGACCTAACCTCTTGTGCCATATCTCTAATTCTGAAAGTGTTTGATCCTTGTAGTTGTATAAAGCAATATTTTTTGTGTCTTCTAGCTCAAAAGTAAACAATCTACTTGATTTTTCTCCCTTGGCTATCCTTCTGAATCCATGTCTTGGGTCCTCCACATATGCTCCATGTTGAGTGAACCTGACCTGCAAACCTTTCTCCACAATCTGACCAACACTCATTAGGTTCTTGGTGATGGTTGGTACATAGAGTACCCTGCTCAATAGGTTCTGGTTACCATCACATGTCTTCACATTTCCAATCTTTATAACAGAATGTTTAGTATCATCACCTGTTTGTACCTGATGTTTCCCCTTGGGTTCTTCCAAATCAGAAAGTAGTGCCACATTGCGAGCTACATGGTTAGAACATCCTGAGTCAATATAAAATAAATGATCATCATTTGTACCTGCCTTGGAGGTCATATTCATGATCAATAGGGAGTCATCTTGCTCCTCTGTGTAGTTGTTGTAATCCCTTCTATTTTTGAATCCACCTTGGTAATTACCATTGTGGTTGTTTTTGTAATTGTTGTTGTATCCATTGTAGCTTTGGTGTTGGTTGAATCTGCCTCTCCCTTGAGAGTATCCACCTCTTGAATAGCCTCTTCCTCTCTGATTCTTGTAGTTCTTGTAGCATTCATCTGTGGTATGATTGGACAATCCACAAATGTTGCATGGTGATGAGTTGTAGGGTCTCCCCCTACCTGACTTACCTCCTCTGCCTCTTCCTCTTGAGGATCTACCTCTCCCTGCATAGTTTGCTTGGGAGGTAGAGCCTTCTTCATCCTGTTTCTTCCCTTTACCTTTATCCTTAACTTTCTTATGAGTATATAGAGCAGAGGGGTTGTTACCTTTTGATTGATCTCCTGTCTTTGTAAACTTTGCTTCATGTGTGAAAAGTTGGCCCATAAGTGTTGTGAGATCTGGGGTATGCATGTCCATGTAGAGGTCCATTGCAGTGGTGAAGCTTTCCCACTTATCATCTGCCTTGAGTCCATTTCTTACTTGCCTGACTATTTGTTCCTCTTCAATCTCCTCTCCAATGCTTGCTAATTGGTCTGCCACATCTTTAATCTTTGTCACATACTCTGAGACTGATTGCTTTGGCTGCTTCCTAAGAGTTGTGAATTCAATCCACAGTTGATTCTTCCTGGCCCTTGTGTTGGAAGAGAAATATGTTGACAGAGTTTCCCAAGTTTCTTGGGAAGTCTTACAGTTCCTTACATGAGGTAAAAGGAAATCAGATATAGAGTTAAGAAGGTAAGACCTTGCCAAAGCATCCTTTGCACACCATTGGTTGAGCCTCTCTTGTTCATCCTTGGTGGGTAGTCCTCTTGCCTTGAATGAGGGCAATTCCTCATCTCCTGATATGAATCCAAATAAGCTTCTTCCTTGTAGAGAGGTCTTCATTCTCAGAGACCAAGCTTGGTAATTGTTCCTATCCAATTTGTCAATGAATGAAGGAAAACCATCTCCCATGTTTACCTTATTTGCTCTGATACCACTGTAGGGAGAGATGGATGGATGCACTCAGAAGATTGAGTTGGTGCTGCTAAACCTGCTTCACACTAGCCCTCCTTTGATTCCAGATATGCTTAGTACACTTGATTAGCTTCCAAAAGATACCAAGAAAGCATATATGTACTTTGCAAATGATATATGTAATGATCAAATAAAAAACTGATAACTTTGCACTTGACAAATCCAAGAAAACTTGCTATTTTGGTATTGACACCTGCTCAGTCTTTCACTCAGTGTGACCAGCACACTTACAATTGATCTAATTCCTTCTGGACATATTAAATTAGCTTAACAAGCTACCCTTTGCAAGTGGAATGAGAAGAAATGATAAACTATACTCTGAGAAATCACTTTAGCAAAATTAGAGTCACCCCCGATTTTTTAGGAGTTGTGCAGAGAAATACCAGAGACCACGTCGAGCGAGATTTCTCCGAGATGGCTGATCCAATTACTTTGAAATTTTGTAGGCATGTAGTATGCTTGGAGCTGGTTCCAACAAGTTTTGAATCACTTGATTTGGTTTAGTAGATCCTGAGATATGCCTTGTTGAAGTTGACAGACTTGGAGATGATGACTCAGAGAAAACTAGAGATAGTGAATGTAAAGATATGTATTAATTCACATTGATGTACATTCCCATTGACATGATAATCATTGCCAAATGGTACTCAGAGGTGTAGGCTATGAAGAAGTCCTCACACACTCAAATGTTGCTACAGAATTGCCTCGGGATCTGAGCTAAAGTACCCGCGACTTTTGCATTACATCTTTTATAGAAGTTGAGTTGAGATTTGAGTTTGAATTCAAATTCAAATCTCCTATAATCACTCCTCTAAAAGTAGGGAGATATTCTCTCCAATTACACCATCCAATTTTCCACGAATCTAATCAAGTAGGTGTGATCATTTACATGCCAAGTCATTTAGACTTTACAAGAGATAAAATGGTAATAACACATAGGCAAGTGTTCCTATGGTTCTATCTTCTCATAGTGATATCCTTCAAGGATTCCAAGCTAATCTTCCAAGGTTCCAAGCCAAGTGTGAAGGCTTGAAATGCACATACAGGAAGGGTCCAAGATTTTTGTTGTGCATTTGGAGGAGAAATCTTCCAACTGTGGTATCGGAGCTCCTTCTGGACATCAAGGAGAGTACAAAGAAGGAGGCCAAGCCAAGGAATCAACCATTGAAGCCTTTTCAATCTTGAAGGAGGTTGCAAACTTGGAACCAAGGGGGAGCTTCATCTTCATCACACAAAGGGACTTCACTTTCAACAAAGGAGGTAATCCCACACCATATTTAAATTTTAGGTGATTCAAGAGGATGGGAGAGGTATCCAACCACATTGAGAAGTTGGACAAAGACATCTTTCAACCTTGGAAGTTTAGGATTACAAACCTCATCATGAGCAAGGACCTAGGAGGCATAATCAATGGAGGAGATGTCAAACCAATTGTTGCGGATTCAACTAAACCTACCGACCAAGAAAGGAGAGCAATTAGAGAATGGGAGGTAAGAAATACAAGGGTTATGTTTATGATATCTTAGTTTGTAAGCAACACAATGATAGGTCACATTCAACGCATGGAGATTGCCAAGGAAATGTGGGAATATTTGGAGAAGATGTTCACCACAAACACAAAGGCAAAGAAGGTACAACTCAAATATGAGCTCAACAAATTGAAGAAAGGAGGTAACCAATCCATACATGATGACATAATTAAAGCCAAAGGTATTAGAGATTCATTGGCAGCCATAGGACATTCAATTGATGATGATGACATGGTTGCATTTGTACTTAATGGTCTTAAAGATGATGACAAGAGGAGGAACTTCATATCCTCATTGTATGCTAGGGAGAACATGCCTGATTTTGATCAATCAAACACTTTAATGGTTAATGAAGAAATATTGCAAGGTGGAAGCAAGGGCAAAGGTGCCCAAGGTCAAATGCTATATGCAGATAGAGGAAGAGGCAAAGCATCAAGAGGTAGAGGAAGAGGAAGGCAAAGCCAAAACAAGCAAAGTGACAACCAAGAGGACTCAAATGAAGGCTCATCTTCAAATGGAAGAGCTAGAGGCAAAAACAATAGAGGAAAGGAAGAGGATCAAGAGGCAATTGATGCTTCATTTGTGGGAAGCTAGGACATTGGGCAAATGAATGCTACCAAAGGAGGAACAATGCTCAAGGTAACTATGCTTCAAATGACTCTAGTGATCAAGTTCTTGCCATGAGTCATGCATATGGAGATAGTAAACATGAGAGGGATGATACTTGGTACATAGATAGTGGATGTAGGAATCATATGTCTTGTAGGGAGGACATGTTTTGTAATTTAGAGGCTCCAAAGCAAAGAGGATGTGTAGAGATAGGTGACAACACCAAGCATGAGATCAAACACATTGATGATGTCACATTTTAGGATGGCAAGAAGAGCAAGACACTATCTAAGCTATTATATGTCCCTACTATTACAAAGAATCTCATTTTTGTTGGTCAAATGGTAGATAAAGGATTCCAACTGAAGTTTAATAGCAAAGGTTGCTTCATAGAGGATCCAAAGAATGGATCTCAGCTTGTGGAAAAAGGAGAGAAGCATGGAAGGATGTTTACTCTCAATATCGAGCAAAACCCCAACAAGGTAATGTTCATCACTTCTAGAAATAGAAGAATTGCAGATTTGGATTTGTGGCATAAAAGGATAGGACATGTAAACATTGAAAAGCTAAAGAACATGGAGAAAAGTGCATTGGTCAAAGGGCTTCCAAACTTCTCAACATCACATCTTCATGAGGTATGTGAAGCTTGTCAATTTGGGAAGCAAACTAGGTTGCCTTTCAAGTCAAGCAAGTATGTTTCTCAAAGGGTTTTGGATTAAGTGCATACAGATGTATGGGGACCTTCAAGAGAACCTTCACATGCACGTAATGGGTACTTTGTTACCTTTATTGATGAATGCTCAAGGAAAATCTGGTTGTATATAATCAAGCAAAAATCAAATGTGTTTGAAGTATTCAAAAAATACAAGGCGCTTGCTGAGAATGAAATAGGTCATCTGATTAAAACCCTAAGGTCAGATGGAGGGGGAGAATATTTCTCCAATGAGTTCACAAGGTTCTTAGAAGAAGAAGACATAAGGAGGAAATACACATGTAGGTATAGCCCTCAACAAAATGGTATTTCAGAAAGAAGGAATAGGCAAATTGCAGACGTAGCTAGATGCATGTTAAATGAGATGAATGTACCTTTCTCATATTGGGCTGATGCAGCAACCACAACAGCATCTATTATGAACATGATACGAACTTTAGGAGTTCACGATCTTACTCCAGATGAGGTATACTATCAAAGGAAACCAGATTAGTCTCATTTAAGGATTTTTGGTTGCATATGCTATGTTCATGTCCCACAGGACGTTTAGAGAAGGTAAACTTGATGCTAGGGCTGAAAAATGCATTTTTGTTGGCTACTCAAATGAGCAAAAGGGGTAGAAGTGTTATAATCCGGTCGCTAAAAATCTTAGAGTGTCAAGGGATGTGTTTGATGAGTTAAAACTTTGGTATGCAGGTGTGAATGATTTGCAAGAAGAAGACTTTGTACATGGAGATCACGTACATGAAGAGCAAGTGCAAGTTAGCACTACATTGAGTGGACCAAGTATGCCAAGTCCTTCACAAAGCTCATCATCATGGAAGGGCAAGGAAAAGGAGATAGAGCATACATCAGAATGTAGCCACAATAGAGGTAATGGAAGTAACTTGGTAAGAGATTTTCATTCAAGTGAAGATGAAGATGAATTTGAAGAAGTTGTAACACCTGAAGTGCAAAAGAAACGGACATTGAAGAAATATTCAATCACAGGTAGTGAAAGGAGGTCAGAAAGGGTAAAACATCCTCTTCAAAATCTCACTTAGGATAGCTTTATTGCAAAGCATTATGCTTATATGACACAGGCTATCAAAGATAAGGAAGTGTCAAGCTATGAGGAATCTAGCTAACACGAGGAATGGAGAGATGCTATGGATGAGGAGATTCAAGCTCTCAAGGAAAACCAAACTTGGGAATTGGTACCTAGAGAAGAAGGCATGAAGGTAGTCACAAACAATTGGGTGTACAAAGTCAAAAGGAATTTAGATGGATCTTTAACAAGGTACAAAGCAAGGTTAGTAGCTAAGGGCTATACACAAACATATGGGCTTGATTATGAAGAAACTTTTAGTCTTGTTGTAAATAAGAATACAATTAGGACTTTGATTTCAATGGCAGCTTCTAAATGATGGAGAATGTATCAATTGGACATTAAAAATGCTTTTCTTAATGGAAATTTGGAAGAAGTGGTTTATATGTATCAACCCATAGGTTATGAAGATGAAAAGAAGCATGATTTTGTATGTAAACTAAAGAAGGCTTTGATGGACTCAAGCAAGCACCTAGAGCATGGAATCACATATTGGTTGAGTACCTAATGAAGTGTGGTTATGTTGCAAGTGATTCAGATCCTTCACTCTACATCAAAAGGGTTGATGGAGAATCTATATACATATGCATATATGTTGATGATCTTATCGTAACAGGTGATAATGATGCAGATATCAAAGAAATTAAGGCAAAGCTTGGGAAGGAATTCAAGATATCAGATCTTGGAATCCTCAAATACTTCTTGGGCATTGAGGTTATGTACAAAAATGATGGTCTCTACTTGATGCAAAGAAAATATATGTTGGATGTATTGTACAGGTCTAGAATGAGTGGGTGCAAACCAATAAAGTAACCAATGGATGTAAACACCAAATTTAGCTCCACCCAAGGAGAAGAACTTGAGGACATTCATACCTATAGGAGCCTAATAGGCTCACTTATATATGGAACCATAACTAGACCTGATTTGGCATTTAGTGTAGGAGTTCTTTCTCAATATATGCATGCTCCTACTAATGATCATTTGAACGCAACAAGAGGATACTCAAGTACATCAAAGGTACAATAAATCAAGTACTTTTCTATGCTTATGGAGGATTGTTAGAGCTCAACTGATATGTAGATGTTGATCGGGCCGGCTCCAAAGATGATAGAAGAAGCAGCACAGGTTATGTGATCATGATAGGAAACAATTGTGTATCATGGAGTTCAAAGAGGCAACCCACAATTGCTTTATCTTCGATCGAAGCTGAATATAGAGCCTTGGCCCAAGCTACTTGTGAGATAATGTGGATGAAAAAGCTAATGAAAGAGTTAAATGTGTAGGCTGGATCAGTTCTTTTGTTTGGAGATAATATATCAAGCATCTATCTTGCAAAAAATCCTATGTTTCATGCAAGGAGCAAACACATCGAAGTCCATTATAACTTCATAAGGGAGAAGGTTCTTGAAAAGGAAGTGGATATTTATCATGTAACTACAAAGGACCAGGAAGCTGAACTACTAACAAAGCTCTTGGATGCTGGAAAGCTTGCTAAGCTGAAGCAAGCCATACAACTCAAGGAACCAACTTCAAATGCAAAAGGAACTTGAGCTTGAGCGGGAGTGTTAAAAGATATGCATTTCTTGGGTAAGATCAAGTTTTGTTTTTCATAAAATAACTCCATTTGAAATCTTTTG
>CM035413.1:144975189-144980189 GCA_020310875.1 Ceratopteris richardii
TTCTTCGTATTCAACTCTTCATACATCTGATGGATGATACATCCAATACACATCATCTATTCATCTATACTTCATCTCACTCATCTAATAGGACCAACTACACGTATCTATATATAAATATATTGATTCGTCATTTCTTCAAGTATATTGAAGTATTTACAAAGCTAATGTACATATGTTTTAAAGAACTTTACTATCTGAATCTTCTCTTTACTCCATGAAGTTGGACTTCAATCTTTTCTTCATCTCTTCACTTCTAGGCTTTATATAATCACCAATTGTTGATTACCCTGCTCCAATAGCTCCCCCTCAATCATCAATTGTGATTACCTACATCTTCTTTATTCTTGCCATATCAACAACCTTCTCTCTCAGAAAATGATACTGAATCTCAATATGTTTAGTTCTAGCATGGAACACAGGATTTGCTGCCAAATATAAAGAACTCATATTGTCTCCACAAATGATAGGAGTACTTTGAACAATATCAAAACTCTTCATAAGAGTCTTTAACCATATTACTTCCTTTGCAGCTTCTACCATGCCTTTGTATTCTGCTTTTGTAGATGATAAAGAAACTATATGTTGATTCTTGGAGCACCATGAAATTAGCTTATCTCCCACATAACACAAGTATCCATGTGTTGATCTTCTATCATCAGAATTACCTGCCCAACCTGCATCACTCTATATTTTGACTCTTGTATCTAAAGTAAATCCATAATACAGACCTTCTTAAGTGTGCTCTTGATGTACCTAAGTACTCTTTGTCCTGCAATCCAATGTTCCTTTCTAGGACAATGCATGAATTGAGATAGAACTCCAACTGCATATGATAAGTCAAGTCTTGTTAATGTAGCATAAATCAGGCTACCCTCCAAACTCTGATAGAGCTTCATATCTTTGAATTCCTCTCCTCCATATCTACTCAATCTATGATTCACTTCTATTGGAGTTGGTGCTATTTTGCAATCTTCCATTTTAAATTTTGTTAGCAAATTTTTCAGATACCTTTCTTGAGTTACATATACTCCATGTTGAGTATATGAAATCTCCATTCCCAAAAAGAATGACAAATTTCCCAAATCACGGATTTTGAATTCTTTCTCCATCTGCTTCTTAATCATGTGTATACCTTTGTCATCTATTGCTGTAAGTATTATGTCATCAACATAAATACAAACATAAATAAATCCATCCTCACTTGCTTTGACTAACAAGCTACTATCTGCCTTTGGAGCTTGAAATCCAAGTTCCTTCAAGAACTTTACGAGCCTATAATTCCATGCCCTTGGGGCCTGCTTCAACCCATACAAAGCTCTCTTGAGCTTACACACATGATTTGGATACACTTGATCTTTGAAACCATCTGGTTGTTCCATGTAGACTTCATCTGAAATAAAACCATTCAAAAATGCATTCTTCACATCTAATTGAGATAATTTCCAAGCTTTGCAAGCAGCAATTGCTATGAGAGTCCTTATGGTTGTCATCTTTGCAACAGGACTATAAGTTTCATCATAGTCCACACCATATGTCTGTGCATATCCATTTACAACAAGCCTAGCTTTGTACCTAGATATACTTCCATCTGCAAACCTTTTTGTTTTGTAGACCCATTTAAATCCAATGATCTTCTGACTATTTGGTTTAGGAACCAAATACCAAGTCTCATTTTCCATCAATGCATCATACTCCTCCTGCATAGCTTTTTCCCAATTCTTCTTTCCTTTGGCTTCATCATATGTGGATGGATCTTCATCTCCTTTTAACATGTAAGCATAATCTTTAGTAGTCAAGAATGAAGTATCATAGCTATACCTTGTAGGTTGCCATTTGTGCTTAGATGACCTTCTGAGTTCTCCACTTCTTGAAGTTTCTGGTTCATCACATTCTGGATCAAACCTTGGCACTTCTTCAATTTCAACCTGTACTTCATTGTTCTCCTCTTCATCAAATATCTGAACCTTTGATTTACCTTTCTTTTGATTCACAACTTCTTCAACATCTGCATGAACATTAAGTGTACCTCCATACCAAGTACCTTGCTCATCAAATGTAACATCCTTAGACACAAGAAATTGCTTTGTGGATGGACTCCACAACCTATAAACCATCTGCTTGTCATCATAACCAATGAATACATACTTCTCTGCTTTAGGTTCCAATTTATGCCTCAATTGTGATGGCACATATGCATATGCCAAGCATCCAAATATTTTACAATGATCCAAGGTAGGTCTCTTATCCCACCAAGCTTCATATGGTGTCATACCCTGCAAGGCTTTACATGGTAACCTATTGACCAAATAAGTGGCTGTGTTTACAGCCTCAGCCCACAAATAATTAGGGCAATTTTTCTCCTTCATCATGGATCTTGCAAACTTAACAAGAGTTCTATTTCTTCTTTCTGCTACCCCATTTTGTGGAGGAGAGAACCTGCAAGTAACTTCTCTCTTTATACCTGCATTCCACAAATAATCACTGAACTCATTAGAGAAATACTCTCCCCCTCCATCTGACCTTAACCTCTTCAATTTTTGACCTGTAATTCTTTCTGCATATGCATGATAGTGTTTAAATTTATAAAACACTTCTAACTTGTCTTTGATCACATAGATTGTAATCCACCTGGTAGCATCATCAACATATATGACATAATATCTTGAACCATTTATACTGAAGTCCTTTGAAGGACCCCACACATCTATATGTACCAATTCAAGTCTTTCTGAATACATAAAACCATGCTTATTATATGACTGCTTATGAGCCTTACCTAACTCACATGCTTCACATCTGTATGTCATGTGTTGACCTGCAACATTAGGCAATCCAAGCACTGAACCATTGTTAACCATTTCTTTGATACCTCTTTCATTAAAGTGTCCAAGACTTTTATGCCAAAGATCCAATTCAGACATCTTTTGCTCTCCATATGTAAATATAGCATGTCCAATATTACCTTGTATCTTTCATGTGAAGAGCCTTCCTTCCTTCTTTCCTGTAACAATCTGTTTATACCCTTGACTAGGATCTTCAACATAAAATCCATCATTAGTGAACCTTACCTCATATCCTTTTTCCACAAATTGTCCTACACTGATCAAGTTCTTTGGAATTGTAGGAACATACAGAACCTTACTCAAGATAGTACTTCCATCTTTGGCTTTCACTGAACCAATTGACTTTACTTTGTGCTTTGTATTATCACCTGTTTGAACTGTATGATTGATTGCCTTATGATCTAGATTATTCATCAAAGCAATATTTCCACTCAGATGATTGCTACATCCTGAGTCAATATAAAATAGTCTCATGTCTTCATGTGAGGCTTCACATGTTGCATTCATAATAAGAGTTGAATCTTCTTTCTGATCTGATGCATAATTGTAGTAGGTGTTATTATAGGATTGATTTTGAAAGTTTCTTCCTCCACCTCTTCCAAAATAATTCCTACCACCTCTACCTCTAAAGTTTCCTCTTTGATATCTGCCACCTCTTCCTCTTTGATTAAAGTTCTGATTAAAATTACCATTGCTTTGACTATTATTCCAACAGTCATGAGATAGATGATTGGTCTTACCACATATCCAACAAGCTGTGACATTATCTTTGTTATTTCTGCCTCTTCCTCTACTTTTGCCACTTCCTCTTCCTCTTAGGAAGTTTGCTTGACTTGGAGTACCTTCATCTTCAACTGATTGTTGCTTTCCTTTGCTAGCTTTCTTCTTGTCTTTAGAGTACATTGCATGACCTACACTCTTATCAACATCTCCTTTGATATCATTCTCAAAAGTTAGCATATGTCCTAACAATTGATTCAAATCAGGAGTGAAATGATCTAATGAAAGCTCTATAGACAAAATAAAAGGCTTCCACTTCTCATCTCCTCTTAGCCCTGTGAGAATTTGTCTTACCAACTTATCTGCTTCAATATCTTCATCAACTGCACCTAAAGAATCAACAATGTCTTTCATTTTTGTCACATAATTAGATATTGATTGTGAAGCCTTCTTCTTGAATGTAGTAAACTCTGCCCATAATGAAGCTTTCCTTGATTTGGTTGTATTCTGAAAATGCTCTTCCAAAGCATTCCAAATTTCACTTGCACTTTCAAGTCTTCTGATATGAGGAAGCAAATAATCATTCACTGCCATGTAGATTATGCTCCTTGCTTGAGCATCCTTCTTCATCCAAATCTTTATATCTGCAAGCTCCTCCCTAGTTGGAACACTAGGATCTTTGAACTCTGGCTTTTCTTCCTCTCCTGTGATGTATCCCATCACATCTTTGCTCATAAGATGAGCTTCCATTCTCATAGACCAAGCTGGATAGTTCTCTCTATCCAACTTCTCAATTTGGAGATTATCTCCCATTCTTTCTTCACCTGTACTATCAAATCTTTAATCCTTATAAGAAATGAATGTACCTTAGCTTCGAATGTTGCTCCTTCTGATCCTTTTGATAGCCTTTATGTGTCTTCCTTCAGTCTTTCTTCCACACTTTATCCTTTTGAACCTTCAAGGTGTGAAATTTGTATATCTGCAGCAGTCGGGGTCTTCCTTTCCTCAATTTTTAATACTTCCTGCTCTGATACCACTAATGGAGAGTGTTAATCTCCAAAATAACAAGCTATCCTTGATGTTAGACCACCTCTATATCACGAATTTAAACTCCAACCAATTTTGGAAGACAATCACCAAACTATCAAGACATTAGCTAACTGTGAAGAAAGTCATTTCACAGAAAAGTGTGCTGCACATTAATCACTCATTGATTAATCATTTGTGTAAAGTTTCTGATGAAACTTTTTAGAATGTGTCAACTAGAGTATGCGCACCTCCCCCAAGTTGAAACACTTCAAAAGCTTCAGTAGATTATGAGAAATGCTTCAAACAATCTACCTGTGTCTGAAACTACCTTCTTGTAGAGTCGATTTTGACATCTGCAACTTCTAACACATACTTCTCCCAATCTAGAGCCCTTTTAAGCAAATG
>CM035413.1:145002689-145057689 GCA_020310875.1 Ceratopteris richardii
GATGAAGGCACTACCGCCCAAGCCAACTATGCAGGGAGAGGTAGATCATCAAGAGGAAGGGGCAGAGGAGGTAAGCAAGGTAGGGGGAGACCTTATAACTCCTCACCATGCAACATTTGTGGTTTATCAAATCATACTGCAGATGAGTGTTTCAAGAATTACAAGAATCAGAGAGGAAGAGGATATCAAAGAGGTGGATACTCACAGTCAAGAGGTAGATTCAACCATCACCAAGGCTACAACAACAACAACTACAACAAGCAACTACCAAGGAGGATTCAAAACCAGAAAGGATTACAACAACTATACAGAAGAGCAAGATGATTCTCTTCTGATCATGAACATGACTTCAAAACCAGGTACAAATGATGACCACCTATTCTACATTGACTCAGGATGCTCAAATCATGTGGCTGGCAATGTAGCTCTACTCTCTGGCCTTGAAGAACCAAAAGGTAAGCATCAAGTACAAAGAGGTGATGACACAAAGCACTCAGTAGTTAAAGTTGGAAATGTTAAGACTTGTGATGTATTAGAACTTTTTGAGTAGGGTACTATATGTACCAACCATTACAAAAAATTTGATGAGTGTTGGACAGATTGTGGAAAAAGGTTTGCAGGTCAGGTTCAACCAATTTGGAGCATTTGTGAAGGATCCCAAGCAAGGGTTCAAAAGGATTGCTAAAGGAGAAAAGACAGGTAGACTTTTTACTTTTGAGCTAGAAGATACAAAGAATATTGCACTCTACAATTATAAAGATCAAACACTTTCAGAGCTTGAGATTTGGCATAAAAGATTAGGGCATGTAGGAGAAAGAACATTGAAACAGATATGCAGGATCAATGTGTAATTGGAATACCCAATGTTTCCAAACAACACATGATATATAAATGTGGTGCTTGTTAGTTTGGGAAGTATCACAGGTTACCCTTCTCAAGGAAAGGCTACATGCATGAAGACTACCTAGAACTTGTTCATACATATGTATGGGGACCAAGCAAAGAACCCTCAATCTCAGGATCAAGGTACTATGTATTCTTTATTGATGATTATAGCAGGTGGACTGTATTGTACTTTAAGAAGCACAAGGATGAAGTGTTCAACTATTTTAAAAAGTATCTTGCACTTGTTGAGAATCAAACAGGGAAGAATCTAAAGAGGCTAACGTCAGATGGAGGAGGTGAGTACTTCTCGAATGAGTTTGAAGAATTCTTGTAAGACAAAGGAATCAAGAGAGAAATCACCACAAGGTATACTCCTAAACACAATGGGGTGGCTGAGAGAAGAAATAGGTTGATTGTTGAAACAGCTAGGTCAATGTTGAATGAGAACAAATTGCCTAACTACCTATTGGCAGAGAGTATATCCATTGCCACTTATCTCATAAACAGGTTACCATCAAAATCCCTTGATGGGATGACACCTTATGAAGCATGGCATGGTAAGAGACCCTCACTTGATCATTGCCGGATATTTGGATGTGTAGCTGTTGGTGCACGACAATCAACAATTGAAGTTTTGGGTGAAGAATTAAAGTCAAGGAGTGAATAAAAGACCAAGTCATGAAGCACAAAGGAAGTGCATATCCAGGAGATAAAGATGTGTTTATTTTAGAGTCAGTTC
Organism: Ceratopteris richardii; assembly: GCA_020310875.1. Taxonomy (NCBI): domain Eukaryota; kingdom Viridiplantae; phylum Streptophyta; class Polypodiopsida; order Polypodiales; family Pteridaceae; genus Ceratopteris; species Ceratopteris richardii. The sequence continues at coordinate 145,004,314 of CM035413.1, forward strand.
ATCATATACTTTTGTATGGTCATGAGCTTGTAAATATTTGCCTATATATACAAAGAAAATGTTGGGGCAAATAGGAGAAAATGTGTTAGAATAAGTTTTGAGGAGAATTAGATGTCATTAGACCTTTTAGAAGTGAGTAGAATCTCTCTCATTACTGAGATGTAAAATCTCTCAGAAATGGAAAAATGTTGCACCCGATCGTTCTGTGTATTCTCCTTGTGTGCTTCATCATTTCAAGAATCCTTTTGTAGATGTCTAAGTCCATAGTTAATGAGTCTATGGTTAAATTTTGAGAGCCTAATTTTAAAGAGGCTGTGAGAATTATGAGTAGGAACATTCATATGTGAAGAAGTGTTCACTGTTTCGTGAAACAGGTGCAAAATCGATGCTAATGTTTTGGTCAGTTCTCCTTCCACAGTGTAAAGTTTTGATCAAACGAGCACTCAATCTTTAAGTTGGAAGGTAAGCCAACTGTGGTTAAAAGCATTTGCATAAACAAGTTCTAGATTGAGAGAACCAAGTGGTAGAAGTTATAGGTGGCTCAATCGACTTCTCAGAAGAATAGTTTTAGACATAGGTGACTAGTTAAGCTCATTTCTCAAGATCTATTGAGTCTTTTGAAGTGATTTAACTTGCAAGAGGTGCACAAACTATAGGAAACACCTTGTGCAAAGTTTTCTAAAAAACTTTACACATTTGATAAGTCAATGAGAGAGATATGTGCAGCAGACTTTATGTGTAATCACCTTCGTCACAGTTTGATCACAATTTTGATAATTGATTATTGATCCTCTAAAATTGGTGAATGTTGGGAGTTACTTTTGATATAGAGGTGCTCTAACTTCAAGAGTAGCTTGTTCTTTTGGGGATTAACACTCTCCATCAGTGGTATCAAAGCAGAAAGCATCAGAATTGAAGAAAGGAGGATCCCGACTGCTACAGTCATAAAGAATTCAACATCTGAAGGTTCAAAAGGTGAAAGCTTGAGGGAAAAGCTTGAGAAGGAGGTCATAAGACATCAAGGAAGACAAAAGGAACATTATTCAAAGTAAAGGTACATCTATTACTCATAAAGCTTGAAGAATTCAATATACAGGTGAAGAAAGGATGGGAGATTCTCTTCAGATAGAGAAGTTGGATAGAGAGAACTATCCAGCATGGTCAATGAGGATGGAAGCTCATCTTATGAGCAAAGACTTGATAGCTTATATTACGGGTGAAGAAGAAAAGCCTCAGTTCAGAGATCCTAGTGTTCCAACTAGGGAGGAATTATCAGAATTGAAGAATTGGATGAAGAAAGATGCTCAAGCTAGGAGCATTATCTATATGGCAGTCAATGACTACTTGCTACCTCACATTAGAGTTCTTGAAAGTGCAAGTGATATATGGAATGCTTTGGAGGATCATTTTCAAAACACCACAAAGTCAAGGAAGGCATCCTTGTGGGGAGAATTTACCACTTTCAAGAAGAAGGCCTCTCAATCCATCTCAGATTATGTAACAAGGATGAAGGACATTGTAGATGCATTAGGAGCAGTTGATGAAGACATTGAGGAGGATAAATTGGTAAGGCAAATCCTCACAGGTTTGAGAGGTGATGGCAAATGGAAGCCATTCATTTTGTCTATTGAATTATCACTTGATCATTTTACTCCTGACTTAGATCAATTGCTAGGGCATATGTTAACCTTTGAGCAGGATGTCAAAGGTGAACGTGACAAGAGTACAGGTCATGCAATGTATTCAAAGGATAAGAAGAAGAATCTCAAAGGAAAGCAACAAGAAAATGAGGATGAAGGTACAACTAGCCAAGCTAACTTCCTAAGAGGAAGAGGAGGTGGCAAAGGTAGAGGAAGAGGCAGGATTAATAAAGATGGAGTCAAGGCTTGCTGGATTTGTGGTAAGACAAATCATTTAGCTAATGATTGTTGGCATAAAACTCTGAGTTATGGTGGATATAATCAGAACTTTAACTCAAGAGGAAGAGGTGGCAGAAATCAAAGAGGTAATTTTAGAGGTAGAGGTAGTAGAGGTTATTTAGGAAGAAATGCAGGTAGAGGATTCCAAAGTCAGCAATACAACAATACCTACTAAAATTATGCTTCAAATCAGAAGGAGGATTCAACATTGAATATAATGAATGCAACTTGTGAAAGGCAAAGTGAAGACCAAAGAGTCTTCTACATTGACTCAAGGTGTAGCAATCACCTGAGTGGTAACATAGCTTTGATGACTGATTTGGAAAATAAGGTAACTAATCATGTAGTTCAAACAGGTGACAATACAAAGCACAATGTGAAGTCAATTGGATTAGTGAAGGCCAAGGATGGTAGTACTCTCTTGAGTAAGGTTTTGTATGTTCCTACAATTCCTAAGAATTTGATAAGTGTAGGACAAATTGTTGAAAAAGGTTATGAAGTTAGGTTCACTAATGAAGGAGTGTTTGTGGAAGACCCTAGCAATGGGTATAAACAAATTATTTCAGGGAAGAAAGAAGGAAGATTGTTCACATTGAAGATCCAAGGTAATGTTGGTCAGCCTTGTCCACTTATGGAGGACATAAGATCTGTGAGTTAGATCTTTGGCACAAAAGGCTTGGACATTTCAATGAAAGAGGTATCAAAGATATGGTTAATAATGGTTGAGTGCTTGGATTGCCTAATATTGTAGGTCAACATATGACATACAGATGTGAGGCATGTCAATTAGGTAAGGCTTATAAGCAATCTTATTCCAAGCATGCTTTTATATAATCAGAGAAGCATGAATTGGTACACACAGACGTGTGGGGACCACCAAAGGATTTTAGTATCAATGGCTCAAGGTATTATGTGATTTATGTTGATGATACTACCAGATGGATCACTATCTATGTGATCAAAGATAAGTCAGAGGTATTCAATACATTCAAACATTATCATGTGTATGTAGAGAGAATTATATGTCATAAGTTGAAGAGAATAAGGTCAGATGGAGGGGGAGAGTATTTCTCTAATGAGTTCAGTGATTATTTGTGGAATGAAGGTATAAAAAGAGAGGCTACTTGCAGGTACTCTCCTCAACAAAATGGGGTAGCCGAGAGAAGAAATAGAACTCTTGTTGAGTTTGCAAGGTCAATGATGAAGGAGAAAAATTGCCCAAATTATTTGTGGGCTGATGCTGTAAACAGAGCTAGTTATTTGGTCAATAGGTTACCATGTAAATCTTTGCAGGGTATGACACCATATGAGGCATGGTGGGGTAAGAGACCTACTCTAGATCATTGCAAAGTATTTGGATGTTTGGCATATGCAGATGTGCCATCACAATGGAGGCATAAATTGGAGCCTAAAGCATAAAAATATGTGTTTATTGGATATGATGATAAGCAGATGGGATATAGGTTGTGGAGTCCATCCACAAAACAATTCCTTGTATCTAAGGATGTTACATTTGATGAGCAAGGTACTTGGTATGGAGGAACAATCAATATTTATGCAGGTGATGAAGAAATTGTGGATCAAACAAAAGGTAAATCAAAGGTTCAGATATTTGATGAAGAGAAGAACAATGAAGTACAAGTTGAAGTTGAAGAAGTGCCAAGGTTTGATCCAGAATGTGATGAACCAGAAACTTCAAGAAGTGGAGAACTTAGAAGGTCAACAAGGCACAAATGGCAACCTACAAGGTATAGCTATGACACTTCTTTTTTGGCTACCAAAGATTATGCTTATATGATAAAGGGAGATGAAGACCCTTCTACATATGAAGAGGCAAAAGGTAAGGAGAATTGGGAGAAAGCTATGCAGGAGGAGTATGATGCATTGATGGAGAATTAGACATGGGAGTTGGTTCCTAAACCAAATAGCCAGAAGATCATTGGATGCAAATGGGTCTACAAGACAAAGAGGTATGCAGATGGAAGTGTGTCTAGATATAAAGATAGACTTGTTGTGAAGGTTTTTGCTCAGACATATGGTATAGATTATGATGAGACCTATAGTCCTGTGGCAAAGATGACAACCATCAGGACACTCATAGCTATTGCTACATGTAAAGGTTGGAAATTGTGTCAATTAGATGTGAAGAATGCTTTTTTAAATGGTTATATTTCAGATGATGTTTTCATGGAGCAACCCCAAGGATTTAGAGATAAAAGGCATCCAGATTATGTATGTAAGCTCAAGAGAGCTTTGTATGGTTTGAAGCAGGCCCCAAGGGCATGGAATTATAGACTTGTGAAGTTCTTGAAGGAACTTGGATTCCAAGTATCAAAGGCAGATAGTAGCTTGCTTGTCAAAGCAAGTGATGATGGATTCATTTACATGTGCATATATGTTGATGATATAATTCTTACAGGTACAGATGAGAAAGGCATTCAAAGCCTAAAGAAGCAAATGGAGAAAGAATTCAAGATCAGTGATTTGGGAGACTTGTCATATTTCTTGGGCATGGAGATCTCATACACTCAACATGGTGTGTATGTAACTCAAGAAAGGTATTTGAAGAACTTGTTGATCAAGTTTAAGATGAATGATTGCAGGGTAGCACCTACTCCAATGGAAGTAAATCACAAATTAAGCAGATATGGAGGAGAAGAGTTCAAGGACATGAAGCTATATCAAAGTTTGGTTGCTAGTCTAATTTATGCTACTTTAACTAGGCCTGACTTGTCATATGCAGTTGGAATTTTGTCTCAATTCATGCATTGTCCTAGGAAAGAAATTGGATTGCAAGACAAAGAGTGTTGAGGTACATTAAGGGTACACTCAAAGAGGGTTTGTATTATGGTTTTACATCAGATAAAAATATCAAGATATATAGTGATGCAGATTGGGCAGGTAATCCTGATGATAGGAGATCAACTTATGGATACTTGTGTTATGTGGGAGATAAGTTAATTTCTTGGTGTTCAAAGAAGCAACACATAGTTGCTTTATCATCCACAGAGGCTGAGTATAAAGGTATGGTGGAAGCTGCAAAGGAAGTGATATGGCTTAAGGCTGTGATGAAGAGTTTTGACATCATTTAGAGTATACCCACTATTCATGGAGATAACATGAGTTCTATGTATTTAGCTGCTAACCCTGTGTTTCATGCCAGGACTAAACACATTGAGATTCAGTATCACTTTCTAAGAGAGAAGGTGATGGATAAAGAGATTGAAGTCATACATACTTGAACAAAAGATCAGATAGCTGATATGTTAACCAAAAGCTTGGATGGACCAAAGCTACAGAGATTCAAAGACATGGCAGGTATAAAGAAGATAGAGAAAACCTCAATTGATGATTGAGGGGGAGCTATAAGTGCAAGGCAATCAACAATTGAAGTTTTGGGTGAAGAATTAAATTCAAGGATTGAAGAAAAGACCGAGTCATGAAGCATGAAGGAAGTGCATATCCAGGAGATAAAGATGTGTATACATATGTACATTATTTTAGAGTCAGTTCATCATATACTTTTGTATGGTCATGAGCTTGTAAATATTTTCCTATATATACAAAGACAATTTTGGGGAAAATAGGAGAAAATGTGTTAGAATAAGTTTTGAGGAGAATTAGATGTCATTAGACCTTTTAGAAGTGAGTAGAATCTCTCTCATTACTGAGATGTAAAATTTCTCAGAAATGGAAAAATGTTGCGCCCGATCTTTTTGTGTATTCTCCTTCTGTGCTTGATCATTTCAAGAATAACAGCTCCCCCTCAATCATCAATTGAGGTTTTCTCTATCTTCTTTATGCCTGCCATGTCTTTGAATCTCTGTAGCTTTGGTCCATCCAAGCTTTTAGTAAGCATGTCAGCTATCTGATCTTTTGTTGAAGTATGTATGACTTCAATCTCTTTATCCATCACCTTCTCTCTTAGAAAGTGATACTGAATCTCAATGTGTTTAGTCCTTGCATGAAACACTGGATTAGTAGCTAAATACAATGAGCTCATGTTATCTCCATAAATGATAGGTGTACTCTGTATGGTGTCTAAACTCTTCATGAGAGTCTTAAGCCATATCACTTCCTTTGCAGCTTCAACCATACCTTTATATTCAGCCTCTGTAGATGACAAAGCAACTGTATGTTTCTTCTTTGAACACCAAGAGATTAACTTATCTCCCACATAACACAAGTATCCATATGTTGATCTTCTATCATCAGGATTACCTACCCAATCTGCATCACTATATATTATGATGTTTGTATCTGATGTAAAACCATAATACAAACCCTCTTTGAGTGTACCCTTAATGTACCTCAACACTCTTTGACCTGCAATCCAATGTTCTTTCATAGGACAATGCATGAACTGAGACAAAACTCCAGCTGCATATGATAAGTCAGGCCTAGTTAATGTAGCATAGATAAGACTACCAAACAAACTCTGATATAGCTTCATATCCTTGAATTCTTCTCCACCATATCTGCTCAATTTGTGATTCACCTCCATTGGAGTAGGTTCTACCCTGCAATCATTCATTTTAAACTTGATTAACAAGTTTCTCAAATACCTTTCTTGAGTCACATACACTCCATGTTGAGTGTATGAAATCTTCATGCCCAAGAAATATGACAAGTCTCCCAAGTCACTGATTTTGAACTCTTTCTCCATTTGCTTCTTTAGGCTTTGAATGCCTTTCTCATCTATACCTATAAGAATTATATCATCAACATATATGCACATATAAATGAACCTATCATCACTTGCTTTAATAAGCAAGCTACTATCTACCTTAGATACTTGAAATCCAAGTTCTTTCAAGAACTTCACAAGTCTATAACTCCATGCCCTTGGGGCTTCCTTCAAACCATACAAAGCTCTCTTGAGCTTACATACATGATCTGGATACCTTCCATCTCTGAATCCTTGAGGTTGCTCCATGAAAACATCATCTGAAATGTAACCATTTAAAAAAGCATTCTTCACATCTAATTGACATAATTTCCAACCTTTACATGCAGCAATAGCTATGAGTGTCCTGATAGTTGTCATCTTTGCCACAGGACTATAGGTTTCATCATAATCAATACCATATGTTTGAGCAAACCCTTTCACAACAAGTCTAGCTTTATACCTAGACACACTTCCATCTGCAAACTTCTTTGTCTTGTAGACCCATTTGCATCCAATGATCTTTTGACTATTTGGTTTAGGAACCAAATCCATGTCTGATTCTCCATTAATGCATCATATTCTTCCTGCATAGTTTTCTCCCAATTTTCCTTACCTTTTGCCTCTTCATATGTGGAAGGGTCTTCATTTGCCTTTATCATGTAAGAATAATCTTTGGTGGCCAAAAAAGAAGTGTCATAGCTATACCTTGTAGGTTGCCATTTGTGTCTTGATGACCCTCTGCGTTCTCCACTCGTTGAGGTTTCTGGTTCTTTACACTCAGGATCAAATCTTGGCATTTCTTCAACTTCAATCTGCACTTCATTATTCTCTTCTTCATCAAATATCTGAACCTTTGATTTACCTTTCTTTTGACTCACAACTTCTTCATCACCTGTATTAATATTGATTGTACCTGTATACCAAGTACCTTGCTCATCAAATGTAACATCTTTTGATACAAGAAATTGTTTTGTGTATGGACTCCACAACCTATATCCCATTTGCTTATCATCATAACCAATGAATACATACTTTTCAGCTTTAGGTTCTAACTTGTGTCTTAATTGTGATGGCACATATGCATATGCCAAACATCCAAATACTTTGCAATGATCCAAGGTAGGTCTCTTACCCCACCATGCCTCATATGGTGTCATACCCTGCAAAACTTTACATGGTAGCCTATTGACCAAATAAGTAGCTGTATTTAAAGCCTCCGCCCACAAATAATTTGGGCAATTTTTCTCCTTCATCATTGACCTTACACACTCAACAAGAGTTCTATTCTTCTCTCTCCTACACCATTTTGTTGAGGAGAGTACCTGCAAGTGATTTCCCTTTTTATACCTGCATTCCACAAGTAATCACTGAACTCATTAGAGAAATACTCTCCCCCTCTATCTGACCTTAGTCTCTTCAACTTATGGCCTGTAATTCTTTCTGCATACACATGATAATGTTTGAATGTATTGAATACCTCTGTCTTATCTTTGATCACATAGATAGTGATCCATTTGGTAGCATCATCAACATAAATCACATAATACCTTGACCCATTTATACTGAAATCCTTTGATGGTCCCCACAGATGTGTGTACCAACTCAAGCTTTTCTGAATACATAAAACCATGCTTGGAATAAGATTGTTTATGAGCCTTACCTAGTTGACATGCCTCACATCTATATGTCATATGTTGACCTGCAACATTAGGCAATCCAAGCACTGAACCATTGTTAATCATATCTTTGATACCTCTTTCATTGAAGTGTCCAAGCCTCTTGTGCCAAAGATGTAACTCAGAGATCTTATGTCCTCCATAAGTGAACAAGGCATGATCAACATTACCTTGAATCTTTAATGTGAACAACCTTCCTTCTTTCTTCCCTGAAACAATTTGTTTATACCCATTGCTAGGGTCTTCCACAAACACTCGTTCATTAGTGAATCTAACTTCATAACCTTTTTCAACAATTTGTCCTACACTTATCAGATTCTTAGGAATTGTAGGAACATACAAGACCTTATTAAAGAGAGTACTTCCATCCTTGGCCTTCACTAATCCAATTGACTTCACATTGTGCTTTGTTTTGTCACCTATTTGAACAACATGATTAGATACCTTACTTTCCAAATCAGTCATCAATGCAATGTTACCACTCAGGTGATTGCTACACCCTGAGTCAATGTAGAAGACTCTTTGGTCTTCACTTTGCCTTTCACAAGTTGCATTCATTATCAATGTTGAATTCTACTTCTGATCTGAAGCATAATTGTAGTAGGTATTATTGTATTGTTGACTTTGGAATCCTCTACCTGCATTTCTTCCAAAGTAACCCCTACTACCTCTTCCTTTGAAGTTACCTCTTTGATTTCTGCCACCTCTTCCTCTTGAATTAAAATTCTGATTATATCCACCATTACTCTGAGTATTATGCCAACAATCATTAGCTAAGTGATTTGTCTTACCACAAATCCAACAAGCTTTGACTCCATCTTTATTATTCCTGCCTCTTCCTCTACCTTTGCCACCTCCTCTTCCTCTTAGGAAGTTAGCTTGAGTAGTTGTGCCTTCATCTTCATTTGCTTGTTGCTTCCCTTTGCTATTTTTCTTCTTATCCTTTGAGTACATTGCATGACCTGTACTCTTGTCACCTTCACCTTTGACATCCTGCTCAAAGGTTAGCATATGTCCTAGCAAGTGATTTAAGTCAGGAGTAAAATGATCAAGTGATAATTCAGTAGACAAAATGAATGGCTTCCATTTGTCATCACCTCTCAAACCTGTGAGGATTTGGCTTACCAATTTATCCTCCTCAATGTCTTCATCAACAGCTCCTAATGCATCTGCAATGTCCTTCATTCTGGTTACATAATCTGAGATGGATTGAGAGGCCTTCTTCTTGAAAGTGGTAAATTCTGCCCACAAGGATGCCTTCCTAGACTTTGTGGTATTTTGGAAATGCTCCTCCAAAGCATTCCATATATCACTTGCACTTTCAAGACCTCTAATGTGAGGTAGCAAGTAGTCATTGACTGCCATATAGATAATGCTTCTAGCTTGAGCATCTCTCTTCATCCAATTCTTCAAATCTGATAATTCATCCCTAGTTGGAACACTAGGATCTCTGAATTGAGGCTTTTCTTCTTCACCTGTAATGTAAGCTATCAAGTCTTTGCTCATTAAATGAGCTTCCATCCTCATTGACCATGCTAGATAGTTCTCTCTATCCAATTTCTCTATTTGAAGAGAATCTCTCATCCTTTCTTCACCTGTATATTGAATTCTTCAATCTTTATGAGTAATAGATGTACCTTTACTTTGAATAATACTCCTTTTGTCTTCGTTGGTGTCGTATGACCTTCTTCTCAAGCTTTACCCTCAAGCTTTCACCTTTTGAACCTTCAGATGTTGAATTCTTTGCACCTACAGCAATCGAGGTCCTCCTTCCTTCAATTCTGATGCTTCCTACTCTGATACCACTGATGGAGAGTGTTAATCTCCAAAAGAACAAGTTACTCTTGTAATTAGAGCACCTCTATAACAAGAATAACTCAAACCTTTACCAATTTTAGAAGATCAATACTCAATTGTCAAGTTCTTGAACAAACTGTGAAGAAGGAGAATACACAGAAAGTCTGCTGCACATAATTCACTCATTGCCTTATCAATTCTGTAAAGTTGTTTATAAAAATTTGTATGAGGTGTCGCCTAAAGATTGCGCACCTTCGTCAAGTTGAATCACTCCAAAAGATTCAGTAGAACTTGAGAAATGATCTCAACTACTCACCTATGTCTAAAACTATTCTTCTGAGAAGTCGATTTAGACACCTATGACTTTAAACCTTTGATTCTCTCAATCTAGAACCCGTTTCTACAAATGCTTTTAGTCACAAGTAGCTTACCTTCCAACTTAAAGATTAAGTACTTGCTTGCTCAAAACTTTAAACTGTGGAAGGAGAATTGATCAAAACATTCCTATCGAATTTCGCACCTCCTGTAACTTCACTTCTTCTCATTCACATATGCAAATGTTCCTACACTTAATTCTCTCAGAGTGATCACAATTGGAAGCTAAAAATTTGTACAGAAGTCGATTACCTATAGAATTAGACTTGTACAAAAGCATTTCACAAAATATCTAATACAAAAGGAGAAAACTCAGAAATATTGGGCGCAACATTTTCTTCATTTGTGAGAAAAATTACAACTAAATGATGAGAGAGTCTTAACTCACTTCTAAGATGTCTAATGACACATACAACTTCTGATTACTCTATTCTCATGCTCTCTCATACTTGCCCCGACATTTTCATAGTATATATATACAAAATTTTACAACCTTATGACTTTTCAAAGATATAAGTGAACTATCTGTACATATGTGTACACATCTTCCTCTTCTGAATGTATTCTTCCTTCATGCTTCATAACTACAACCTTTCCTTCAAATCTTGACTTCAATTCTTCATCAAAACATCAATTGTTGATTGTCCTGCACCAACAAGATCAAGTAAATGTAAATGCTATAACAAGAGCACAAGCTAAACAACAAGAAACAACTAAGGAATAAAAGAAGAATTCATTTCCAAAGGAAAAGAAAAATAGATAAAAAAGGAGATGGGAGAAAAAAATGAGAAATGGAAAAAATTTGGAAGAAGAGATTATAGAATAGCCAAACAATAGTCAACCTCAGAATAAAGCAACTCAGCAAGAGGTAAAAAATTCACAAAGTTTGGAAACTTTGATAAGAGCATAAAAGGGAAGAATTCAAGAGGGACCAAATCCTACAGATCATGTAATGGCTTACCCTATGCTAGATTTAGAGCATGAAAGAATGCAAAGATGCAAACAAATCATACAAGAAACACAACTTAAAATGAGGGAACCTGACAATTGTCCAACAACAGTTGGGGAAGCAAATGCAACAAAAACAAGGAAAACTCTTGATCTAGAAGATAATGCACAAATAAATAACCTTCCAAATCAATATAGACAAGCAATGTACAATTTTATACCACACCACAATGGAAGAATTGGTAAAACAAAATCCTCACTTGCAACACAATATGAAAAAGTGGGAAGCAAAACCAGAGAATTTTGATCCACAACAACAAGAAAAGGAGGAGTTGTTGTACATTCCTATTGATAAAATAGGAGGATATTGTGAAGGAGAAGAAGGAAACTCAACTCTAAGAATACAATTTGGTAAAAATCATGCCAAAGCTATATTGGATAGTGGATCAGGTGTGGCCATCATGACTAAACAAACTTGGGAAAGATGGGGAAGGAATGAATTAATACCCACTAAAATGAGATTACAACTTGCAGACGGACACATAGAAAAACCACTAGGAATATGGGAAAAGGTGATTGTGGAAATATGTGGAATAGAAATAGAGCATACTTTTGCCATAGTTGAATTTCCACAATCCACTTCATATGAAATTATCCTAAGAAGACCATTTATGAGACAAATGCAAGTTGTGCAAGATTGGGGTAATGATTCCCTATAACTTCAGAGCAAAGGAAGGATAACCAGAGTGAATCTAAGAAATGGTCAATATTGTGACATGTCACCTCAAGAATGGTTCAAAATACATCAAAATCAAGAATTAAGTGAAGAATCAGAGATTGAACATCAGAATGAAACAAAATCATCAATATGGAAATGCAATGTGATAAGGAACCTTACAAATAGAAAAAGAAGATTAAGAAAAGAAGATTGTGTAGAAGGGAGAAAATTACAGGATGAAAGCTATATACCACAAAAATTCAAAGATGAAGAATTTGAGCCTTATGGTTGGAACCAGGTTTTGGCTACCATGGATCTAGCTAATGATGAGTATGTGGGAGTGAAATTCCAAAATGAAGAAGGATATGATGTCTTTCACATAGGAATACAAATGATAAAGGTATCAAAAACAGAAGAGGACCAGGAAGAAGAAATGATATTGAAAAATTATAAAACACAATATTTGGAAGAGGTAAAAGCTACAGATGCAATAAAAGACAAAATCTCAGGCAAATATAGAAAAAACAAACATAAGGAAATAGAAAATGACCAAGAGGATGAAAAAAATGAGAAAATGACAAACAAGGATCAACAGTTTGATGTACCTGCAAATTTCAAGACTTATGAAGTAGAAGACAAACTACTTCTAAAAATGAAACCAAAGAGAGAAAAGAAAAGAGGGGAGGCATATGACAATGAGGAACAAACTAAGAAGGTAATGATCACCCAAGAAGAGGGGGAAGAAAGAAATATTGTAATAGTTGATGACATGATAAATCAAGAGGAGGAAGCATTAAGAAATTTGGCCAGAAACTATAGGGATGTGTTTGCTTACAGCTACAAGGATTTGAAAGGAATTGACCCTAAAATCTGTGAGCATAAGATTCCTATTACACCTGATGCAAAGCCTAGCAAACAAAGACATTACACATTCAATGATAAATACTCTGCCAAAATAAAGGAAGAAATTGACAAGCTACTGGCTGCCAATTTCATCTATGAGATTGAGTATACAGAATGGATATCTCCTATAGTTGTAGTACCAAAAAAGAATGGGAAACTCAGGGTATGCATTAGCTTGAAAAAAGTGAATGCTGCAACTATAAGAGATAGCTACCCATTGCCCATAACATACCATCTTTTAGAAAGAGTTGCAGGGAAGGAAGTCTATAGTTTTTTGGATGGTTTTTTAGGATACAATCAGGTACCCATAGCTTTGGAAGACCAACATAAAACTGCCTTTTCCACAGGATGGGGAATTTATGTTTTTAGGGTTATGCCCTTTGGGTTAACTAATGCCCCAGCAACTTTTCAAAGATTGATGTGTCATATCTTCAAAGAATTCCTGAGGAATATAATGGAAATTTATGTGGATGATCTTTGTACTTTTTCATTAAAAAGACAGGATCATTTGGAAGATTTAGAAAATATATTCAGGAAATGTAGAACATACAGAGTATGTTTAAATCCAGAGAAGTGTGTGTTCTCTGTAAGACAAGGGAGAATGTTAGGTCACATAGTCTCCAAAAATGGAATTTCAACTGATGAAAGGAAAATTAAGGCCATAGTGGAACTTCCAAGACCAACAAATGTAAAGGAACTTCAAACTTTCATGGGACATTGCGGGTATTATAGTAAATTTGTACACAAGTTTGCTGACATAGCAAAACCTTTGTATGCTTTAATCACAAAATTTGAGTGGCCGAAAGAGTGTGACCAAGCTTTTGAGACTCTAAAAACTTGTTTGGTAACAGCACCAATTCTAAAAACATCATAGTGGGATAAAATTTTCCATGTCCATGTGGATGCTTCAAATTATGCTTTGGGATGTGTGTTAGCACAACCAATAGAAGGGAGCAAATTAGACTTCCCAGTTGCTTATGCTAGTAGGCAACTGAATTTAGTAGAGAAAAATTACACAACCACTGAGAGGGAAGGTTTGGGAATGATATTTGGTGTGAAAAAATATAGAGATTACCTTTTGGCCAACAAGTTTAAATTTTTTGTGGATCACCAAGCTTTACTCTACTTAGTAAACAAACCTTGTCACACTAGAAGGATAGTTAGGTGGTTTCTTCTACTGATGGAGTTTGAGTTTGAGGTAGTGGTCAGACAAGGAAAGACTCATTTGAGAGCAGACCATTTGTCCAGAATCTAGGCCAAAGAGTCAAGTTCACCTTAAGATGATGACTTGCCAGATACATATTTGTTCAAAGTAGAAAGTATTCCTCAATGGGCCATGACTTTAGTACCTTTGCTAACTATGGGACCCTGCAGAACATTTGGAAACAACACACATATGGTATTACAAAGTAGAAATTTTATGTTGATGGCTGGTCATTTGTATCATCTCAATCATATGGGCATATTGGAATATTGTACTCCAGAAGAGGAGCAACAAGAATATTTGAGAAAAGCTCACTATTGGAACCCTTGTACTCATGCTTCCATGATAGTCACCCTAAGTAATCTCAATAGGATGGGAGTACATTGGCCTAATAAGATTCAAGATGTAAAAAAGTATATTTCCAACTACTGGAAATGCCAATCCTTGAGAGATTCAGAAGTTATAACCTTATATTGGTTTCAGAAAAATCCAGATTGGAGTGCAAACATAATTGAGGAGTTGAAAAGAAATAAGAAAGGAAAGCCAGAAAGAGATAGTGCAGACTCAAAGAATCTACAAATGATTTTTGAAGAATATCAACTAATAGGAGAACAATTATACAAAAAAGGGATGGATGGATATCTAAGAATTTGTGTTCCTGAAGATAAATATGTGGAAATACTAGAAATGGCACATTTTGGAGTGACAGGAGGACATTTTTCAAGTATACTCTGGTTATTGGTGGCCAACTCTATTTCATGATGCAAGAACATATGTGAAAAGATGTGACATTTGTCAGAGGGTGAGTCAACCAAATAAAAGAGACAATATGCCACTAGTGCCACTGATTTCAGCAAGAGCATTTAGTAAATGGGGGTTGGATTTCATTGGACCCATACATCCTCTAGCAAAACAGTCCCATGTTGAATACATACTAGTAGCCACAGATTACCTGACTAAATGGGCAGAGGCCAAGGCTACAAAAAGGAATGATGCTCAGACCACTGCCAAATTCTCTATGAAAATATCAGTACCAGATTTGGATTACAAATTGAATTAGTAAGTGATAGGGGAACTCATTTTTTGAACCAAAGCATAGGGAAAATAACTGAGTATTTAATGATCAGTCATAGAAAGTCAGCTCCATATCACCCACAAGCCAATGGATTAGCAGAAAGTACTAATAAAGTACTTTGCACCGTATTGTGAAAAGTGGTAAACACAAATAGGAATGATTGGGATTTACAACTTAATCATGTCCTATGGGCCTATAGAGTGGCATACAAAAATGCACTAGGAACCACACCATTTAACCTAGTATATGGACAAAATGCAGTTCTGCCTATAGAATTCCTTATTCCAACACTAAGGGTAGGAAGTCTACAAGTGGACTGGACATGAGTTATCTAAGAGAGTGGTGGAACTGGAAAAACTAGGAGCCTCTAGACTTCAAGCAATTATGAGCATATATGTAGCTCAGTGATGAGTAGCACCTCCTTTAATGTCAATCCGGGAAGACGTGAGGATGGTATGATGACCTCGAGCAAGTGGAGACACAAGTGCGTGAGTGAGAAGCACACAAACATGCACACACATACACACACACGCGCACACACAGTAAGACAAAGAGTGAGTAGCAATGGAGTTCTTAGATTACTTTCAAGAGCTCTTACAAGTTCGTTTCAATTACAATCTAATCTCAAAAATGAGCTCTCTAGCTCCTTTTATAGTTTTTGACTAGCTTTGGCCCTGTCCAGACCTAGTGTCCGGCCTAGTTAAAAATTAGGTTCCAGGGCTTATTTGAGGGCTTAAACGGAGTCTAAAAAATACGAAAATTGATATGTAGGTACTTCTAAGGCTCCTCAAGCTCGAGGACTCCTCAGCTTGCACAAAATGGAGCCACAAAAAGGTGAACATGGTATTTACAAGGGTTGTTAGTGATGAGAATCACTTTTAATTGGTGTAAGGGTTTGAAAAATTAAAGATTGCCTTAGTGCTAGATCTGCGTGAATGCTCATAATTGCTTCTCCATGAAGAAAATTATTGGCCTACTTGCCAAATCGTCGTTGACTCCCTTGTCTGCTGCTAACACTCCCCCCTCTCTCGCGTCTGTCGTCCCTGACAGACCCTTGTTGGGAGGGTTGTTGGATGTAGTATTCGACAACGTCTTGCGCTAAGTGATGTTCGGCAATCCTCAATCCTTTGGCCAAATCTGTTAGTAGAGCATCCCAATCTACTGACCCGGGAACCTCTGGATGTGGCATTCGTAACTTTTCTGAGTGGAGAGCTTGTTCCACTGCAAATAATTGTAATAAATGTGAGGGCCTGGGAATGAAGATCTCTGAGTGATATTCCCAGAACCCGGTGACAAACATCTCTTCAAATGTTTGTTTGAAGCAGGCCGGTAGGTACTTTATGCGGGCATGCCATGCATAGACAACATTAATGGAGGGCGTTGTGCTCATGTCGTAAACCAGATCCTGATTGCCTTCATTGAATCCGAGCGCAGAGAGATGAGGCTCCTTAACATTCTTGAAGGTCCGGAAGGTGACTATCATGAGTTCAAAAATTTTAAGACACATCTGTGTCATGACATCTGGTATGTTTTTGAACCTGACGCCCCAATGCCGAATTGTCGATATCATGTACCCTACAGTAGGTTGACCTTTAGGTGGCGCCAAGTAGACATAGTTGAGCCACTTCTCGCAGCCTTTGGTTGTCAGCACCATCTTTCTGTATTCCGGCCATGACCTTCTTCGGAAAACAGGACAGTAGCAGGGATTGTACTTGATATACAGTGGCATGTTATTCCATGTGCGATTCATTTCCGGGTAGGTTTCTAGCAGTCGAATTCTCCAAGTCGGTTGGCGAATATTTCCCTGCTTGGCACTTTCTGGGATATCGTCTGGTGCAAACTGTGTGGCAGAGGTTGGTTCCCGTGAGGTGTGGTGCTTGATTTCAGCATTATAGTCCGCCATTAAGACGCAAAATGGAACATACAAGTCGTCGGAGGTGCCGATCCACCTGTGATGAGAGAGATTCCTAAAATAGTCTGATTTTATGACCACCTCTTCTAAGCGTGACATCGATGCTATCTGGACTGCTACCCTATCATCATGAGTTGTGGCCACTTTTTCCAATTTCTGCATCCATTCCGGAGTCTCTATTTCAAGGGTGTCCATGCCCTCATCTGTTCGCTTGCCTCCAGGTGCTGGCATCGGAACGTACGGGTCCTCAAAGGTTTCCTCTACTTCGATTGGCACTAGGTCTTCAGGTTCTGGTTCTGCCAAGGGGGAGGGTTGTCGTTCATATACAAGCACTTTCTTTTGTAATTCTTCGAGTTGTGCTTTGAGCGCTGCTACTTCATCGGCTGTGTCAGCTGTGGTTGGGACTTCTTTGGGTGGTGCTGGTTGAGTTGCCAATTGCCTTCGTAGTTCGTCTCTTTCCTTTTCTAAGGCTGCATGGGCGTCGAGGAGATCCGCATGGGTTTCCAATATAATCTGCATATTGTCCGAGGGAATAGCCTTAAATCTCTCCGGGTCAATTTCCTGTGGGGAACCTTCCATGGCTAACTCCAAGTTCTCTTCGTTTTGTGTCTGAAGCCGTCTATTTTCTTCTAGGGCTGCAGACATATGCTTCCGTAATAGCACCATGTTGCAGCGGAGCTTGAGGTTCTCTGTGATTTGTGAGTGTAGCAAATCATCCATATGTTGTCTTTCTTCTGCATCGGGCTGCGGTGGATTTGCCACAAGTTGCTCATGTTGTTCTTGCAATGCACTAAACTGCTGTTGTAATTGATGCTTTTCTTTCTCTAAATCAATGAATTTTCCTTGTAACTCTTCATGACTCCTGAACAAACTTGTATGCTGAGCATCGAGGTGCTGATAGTGTTGTTGTAACTGAGACATGCACTGATACATATTATTGAATACATTATTAATGGGGATGGATGCAGGGAGGGTGTGATGTGCAGAGGGGAAGGGGGAGGGGAAGGGAAGTGTGAATGCAGTGCTGGAAAATGGTGAAGTGGGTGGTGGGGGAATGGGAGATTGTGGTGGTATGGGGGGAGGGAGAGGTGCGGTGGAAGGTGATATGTCCATAAAATCCGTGGTGTAAACAGTAGTGGGAGTGATTGTGAATAGTGGAATTGTGGGTGCAGTGATTGTGGTGAATGTGTACAGCGGTGTGTGCAATTGTGAATGTGAACTACCCGAAAGTGTGAGTGGGGGGATGGGGATGTCAGTAGCTATCGTTAGGGTTACAGTGTTAGTGGAGGTATATACACGGGAGGTGTTGAGAGGGTGTGTGGGTTGATTGGTGGTTTGTGCTTCAGTCATGGCGGTGGGCTCGGAGGCGGTAACGGTGGTTGTTACATTGGTAATGGGAGGTGAATGTGGTGGAGAGGGAGGCGAAGGTGGTAAGGGAGGTGATGGAGGTGCACTTGATATATGGGCTTCCTCGGTGTCGTGAGCGGTGTGTGCAGTGCCCGTGGTTGTGGGGGTGCCTTGTGGTCCTGATCCTAATACATTCATTTGTTTCCCTGCTCGTGGGGAACGTCTTCCGTATCTTCTTTCCATTCTGCGTGATTGTGCTAGGGCCGTCTGCACTGCCTCAGGTACTCCTAGGGCATCAGAGATCATATCTAGTGTGGCACGATACTGTTCGTCAACTCCTTCCTCCTCAAGGATTTGGTGCATGATAGCCTTTCCTACGGCAAGGGATAACTTATGTTGTTGTTGGACCCTGTTGATGGTATCGTAGAGCTTTTTCAGCTCCTTTGTATATGCTGGGGCACCCTCTAACTCCTGTATAACTTCTTGCTCATAGTCATGTGCCCCTTCATCAGAAAATCCTTCTTGTTCATCTTCTTGGTCTTCTTCTTCTACATCTTCCACTTCTACCACTTCTGGTTGTCTTGTCTGGGGTTGTTGTGCGGCCGTTTGTTGTCCACTACCCTGCTCTGCCTCAACTTCCGCATTAACGGCTTCAATAATTCTAGCCACTTCCTCATCCGTTAGATCTTCCAAAGTAAATCCATGAGGAAATTCCAGATCAGTTGGCACTGGTGGAAACACAAGGTTAGGGCCCTCTGTGCTGTGCCTGGGTAACCTGATAGTGAAAGGTTGCACTCTTCGAGGAAGCCTTGGAGTTGTTTCCGGTGTTAGGGTTGCACCGCGGGGTTGTGCACAAGGCATCTGTACGGTGCCTCTCATTTTCTTTGAGGGAGGTCCGACGGCTGACAATCTGCGTTGAAACTCCTGTGCTCTGGACCAAATGAGGGCTCGTTGCACCGGTACATCATAGGCGAGACATCTGTAGACGATTCTAGTGAGCGTGCAACATCCATAGAGTACAGATTTCTGTTTCTTGTACCATCGTTGATGAGCCATATGGATCTGATCTATAACCCAGTGGGGCATATTGATGGTCAAATCAAAGGCATCCGCTAAGTAGAGGCTAAACCAGATCTTCTTGGGAGGCATTGTGAACCTGTCTTGCGCGGGGAATGCGAAGTGTTGCATGACCATACGTAAATGAATGGCTATCGTGGGAGTCATCGCCACCATGTCCTTTAGTTTTGTCAGATTCCTGTTCTTCATATTATCGGGGACCATAGTCTCCATCTCCGTAGGAATGTGCATTCCGTGCATATCAAGAGCTTCTCTTACCAAGTTGATAGTCAAGCGGAAACGCTTCAGCTCATTGCCCCTTGTGAGTGAGGGAAGCACAAAGGAGCTGTATCCTTTTTTGTCTTTGCTTGGAGTGAGAGTGCTAATCAGGTATGAGCACCTTAGAAAATCGGGCTTTGGTAGTTGGAACTTGAAATAATCATAGAGCCCAGCCTTCTTCCATATTGGCTTCAGTCCTTCGTTGTTCTGTAGCTTTTCAAACTCTCTGGTAAAGAAGTGGTATCTGCCCCAACGTCCATTGAATTCTACTTCAGATTCCCACATGTATGTGCCTTCACCCAGAGGTCCCGCAACATCACTGAACCAGTGTGAGGTTTTGCCCACCGGCATTGTGTGACCCTGTGGAGGATTCTGAATTGGTATGGCATGTAATGCCCTTAATGCCACTGGTCGTTCCTTTAATTCCTCCTCAACCGGAAGGCTTTCAATGTCCACAACTTGGGGGCTGGTGCCTGCCTGGGAGCTGGTTCCTACCGTATCGGCCATGTTACTTCTTGCTGCCTGTCTCTGTGAGAATATACAAACATGTGTTAACATTGTACAGGACAAGAGAGAACCGTTGTTGTTCCCATTACAACATTAACATGAGGGTCGGGAGCGAATAATGGGTTAGTAAGTGCTCGGTGCGAGTGTGTGTGTGGTTAGGAGTTCAGAAGACCTAAGATCTATGAGGAATGATGTAGTGAGATAGTGAGGTGGTTAGTAGGTTGTCATGGATTCACAAATGGGGTCCGGGGGTTTGTTACAAGTCTTGGGCTGCCAAATGCAGTGGATGGGTTTTGCTCTAGGTTTCGTAGAGACTCTCGAGAGCTTTATAGGCGTGTCGGCTTGAAAATGAGGCTTTTTAGGGGCCCATTTACAAGTGATTCTATTCGAGCTCATGGGCCTTGGTGTGTTCCTGATTGTTGAAAACGAGTGGATGCTAGCTGTGCAAGTGAATGGATCATACTGTATAGGGTGTGGTCTTGGTGTAGCTATTTGAGCCCGCAAACAAGCCTTAGGCACCCAAATTTGTCTTGATTGTGGGCTAGCCTTCATCGACCTCTTGGGCACCCAAATAGACTTCACATTAGCAGAAGAACTTCTGAAAGACTTCTTATTAGTGTCGTGTTGTTGGTTACTAATAAGAGGCTTTGCCCGTGTGGTTGGCTTGAGTGCAACCGGGTGTTCTCCTTTCCGCACCCACACTTGTTTCACTAGCTGAGACATTTGGCTGCGCAGGTACTTTTGATCTCCGACATAGGTAGTACTCTGCTTCTTCTGCCTTTGATCCACCTTTGGTTGCTGCCTCCCTCTGGCCTTTGGAAAAGAAGGGAGTTCCGTTGTGGTTCTGACTCCTTTTTTGAGATCTTCATTCTTCTGCATCACATAGCCTTGGACAAGAACAGCATGGTCAGCTTCATGTGCACCCCTGGAGGGACCAGGAGTCTGTGCCTTTCCTAGTTCCTTGAGTGCTCCATTATTTAACTCCATTGTAATTCTAGTCTGATTCACCCATACCTAAAGAAGTCCGCTTCTTAGGTTTAAGTTGACTGCTTGGTCATAAATCCAGTCTTGACCCAGGACAAGGGGTTCCGTGAGGTCCTCGTCTTGGCATACTAGCGCTTTAACTGTCATTGCCTCATCATGAATATAGAGTGGAAGTTCCACCTCGCCCATGCAAGGGGTTTCCACGCCTCCCAATCCTATGAGATATGCTTCCACAGGATTAACAGTTAACTGCAACTCTTGACAGTAAGACGATTTAACAGCACTAGTGGCTGCACCTGAGTCAATCAAGGCTCTTACAGTCCTTGCACTCTTTCCTTGTCCTATATCTAAGGTTATGAAAGGACGTCGATCAGTTATCCTATGTGAGCTAACACCTGAAACTTCACACATAGCTACGTCATATCCTTGATCTGCAAATGCATCTTGCCTAGGGAGCTCTCTACCTTGTCTTCTTAATTTCATTCTCCTTATACGCTCTAAGGCTTCTGCTTGAGCTTCTTCTCGAATTCGCTTTTCCTCCTCTTTGCATTTCTTAGCAGTGTTGAGTCGGCTTAGCATTTCCTCCGTGAGGGGTTCCTGATACAACTTGACTCTGCATCCGCTGATATAACTTGGGAGAACATCGCCTTCTAATGTGGCTAGTTGCACTGCTCCACTTGTTGAGATCCTATTGATGATCATAGGTCCGTAGCCTCTCTTTTCTAGCTTCCTTGCATGTTGTTTCAATGTGTAGACTAAAACTAGATCTCCTGCTTTCAAGCCCTTATCCTTCACATGGGCATCAAAGTATGCCTTCTGTCGTTTCTTTGCTGCATATATGCCTGCAGCTGCTCTCAGTCTTGTTTCTCCTAATCGTTCAAGGTCAAAAAGTCTAGAGGAGAGTTCGTGACCCGTCTATTCGTGCTCTTGTGCTACCTTCAATGTAGGTATCAAGAAGTCCAAGGATAGCACTGCGTTTTGGCCAAATACCATCTAAAAGGGGGTGGCTTGGAGTACTGTTTTGTAAGCGACTCGGTATGCCCAAACAGCATGGTGTAGCTGTTGGTCCCAATCAGAGCGTTTAGTGTTTACTAATTTTGTCAGTACATTGCATAAGATCTTGTTGGTGCTTTCAGCTTGTCCATTAGCTTGAGGGTGATAGGGGGCAGACTTCTTATGTATTACCAAGAATTCTTGGAGTAGATTTTCAATCACTTCGTTCAAGAAGTGAGTGCCTCTATCACTAACTAGCTCTATAGGTAGCCCATATCTTGTGAATACATTCTCAAATAAAAACTTAGCTGTTGTTTGAGCATCGTTCTTCATTGTGGCTTTTACCTCTACCCACTTAGTGAGATAATCCGTGGCCACAATGATATATTCAGCATGTGAGCCCTTAGCTGGGGGATTAATAGGGCCAACAAAGTCTATTCCCCACTTAGAGAATGCACGTCCACCCATCATAGGTTTCAGTGGCATCTCATCTTTGCGTATAGGATACTGAGTTCGCTGACAGACATCACACCGTTTCACATAGGTATGTGCGTCCATGTGAAGGGTAGGCCACCAGAATCCCGCAAATAGAATTGCTTTGATCACCCGGTCTGGTCCAAAGTGTCCTCCTGCTACACCTTGGTGAGCAGTTTCCAAGATCTTGAGATATTCACTTTCATGGACACATAGCCTTAGGTACCCATCTTTACCACGCTTATATAGATTATCCCCAATGAGTGAGTAATCATGGGCTTCTTGTTCTAAACTCCTTTTCCTAGCCAGAGTCATGTCTGGAGGGAATGTTTTCGTCCTCAGGAAGGATACTAGCGGTTCACTCCAATCTGGCACTATGGACACTTGATAAAGAGTGGCATGTTCCACAGGTGGTTTAGTGCGACAGATTGGGCATTCCTTGCATAACTTTTGGACATCCGCTTCCATAGTTGGCCAATGTACTCCGAGTCTCCTTAGGGTCTGTAAGGTTCGTTGTTTTGAATAGTGTTGCTCTAATGCACCTACATGTGCTAATTGCAACCATTTAGCATACTCATCCTCTTCCACACAACAAGCTAAGATCCCTTGATCTGTGTGCTTGTACATGCTTCCCGCCATGATGTGGTACTTTTGGGCTTTTACTACTTCTCTATTCTGTGTGTTTACTACAGGATGGTTAGGCCCGTATGTCAAAACTGGCACCAACGGCTTAGCCCACTGCGGTACCACTTCCAAGTTAAACAAGTAAGCATCAGGAAGATCATCTGATACTCCTTGTGGGGCTTCTTCGGATGTGAGCCTAGAGAGGTGATCTGCTCTCAAATGAGTCCTACCTTTCCTTACCACTACCTCAAAGTCGTATTCCATTAGTAAGAGAAACCATCTTACTAATCTTCCTGTATTGCATGGCTTGTTCACGAGATATAACAATGCTTGGTGATCAGTAAAAAATTTAAACTTATTTGCAAGCAAATAGTGTCTAAATTTCTTGACTGCATATACCATGCCTAAGCCTTCTCTCTCTGTAGTGATATAATTTCGTTCAGCTGCATTCAATTGTCTACTGGCATAGGCAATTGGAAGATCCATATTACCTTCACCCGTAGGTTGTGCGAGTACACATCCAATAGCATAATTGGATGCATCCACGTGAACATGGAATGGCTTGTTCCAATCTGGTGTGGTCAAGATTGGTGCTGAACATAATCTTCGTTTAAGCTCCTGGAAGGAGTTCTCACATTCATCAGTTCACTCAAAATTAGTCAGAAGTCCGTACATGGGCTTTGCAATGACGGCATACATGTGAATGAACCGGCGGTAGTAGCCACAATGCCCCATGAAAGCTTGTACTTCCTTGACATTCTTTGGCCTGGGTAGCTCTGCTATGGCTCTCACTTTCTCTTCGTCAGTAGATATGCCATTCTTTGACACTATGTCCCCTAGGATCTTGCCTTGCCTGACCATAAAAACGCATTTTTCTGGGTTCAGGCAGACCTGATATTCTCTACATTTGTCAAAGATTTGTCTGAGTTCAGGAATATGGGTTTGCCTAATATTGGAATGAGCACAAAGATCATCAACATAGACTTCTAAATTCTTCCTCAGGAACTCCTTAAACACATGGCACATTAATCTCTGGAAGGTAGCTGGTGCATTGGTAAGCCCAAATGGCATTACTCTAAAGGCAAATATGCCCCATTCTGTGGCAAAAGCTGTTTTATGTTGATCCTCTGGAGCAATGGCTACTTGATTGTAGCCCGAAAAACCATCAAGGAAGCTATACACTTCCTTGCCTGCTACTCGTTCTAAGAGATGTTCTGTGATGGGAAGCGGATAGTTATCTCGAATTGTGGCTGCATGACCTTCTTCAAGTTAATGCATACACGCAGCTTGCCATTCTTCTTGGGCACCACTACGATGGGGGATACCCACTCAGTGTGCTCAATTTCATAGATAAATCCAGCTTCGACCAGTCTATCTATCTCCTCTTTGATCTTAGCAGCGTAATTATCGTTATATGTATAGGGCTTTTGCTTAGAGGGTTTAGCATCTGAGGTCATGGGGATAGTGTGTGAGCATATGTCAGGGTCAACACCTTTCAAATCCTTGTAACTCCAAGCGAATACATCTCTGTATTCTCTTAGCAAGGCAATTAATGCATGCTCTTCTTCCTCTGTTAGGTCATGGCCTATGTACATGCATCTCTCCTCTCCTTCTTCTAGGGCCACTACTATTTTCTTGGTGGTTTCTTTGTTATCATATGCCTCTCCTGATTGTGCCTCTCGTTTAGGCATTCTTATCATAACTCTCCTGTCGTCTATCTCATACTTCTTAAAATTTTCTGGGACCTCGAACAAGGATTCTTCCTCTTCGGGTGAGACTTCTCTCTTCTTTCGTTTCTTTCCTTCTTCCTTCGGGGTCACATGTGTGGCTAATCTTACGTCATTTGTAAGCTCTCCATGCCTTTGGGGTTGAAATTCTACTTCCTGGAAGTATTCTTCATCTGATGCAAATGGTGGGTCCATAATGATTGACTCTAGATCGGAGTCACTTGCATCCTCATATGCATCAGGGATAGGTTCGCATTCTTCTAGAACTGCCTCTCCCATGATTGGCTCTATGGAGAAGACTGAAATGTCATAGCCATCCTCATCACAGTGAGGTGTCCATTGTTCCTCATTGATCGCTACATCCATTGTTGCTAGGATTTCTGCCCAGCTGTGGGGTTCGAATTCCTCATCAGGAAAGATTACAGGTGCATAGGCTGGGTCTTGAATTGATCTATGGTTTTCTTTTGCACCTAATTCTCTAGCTTCCTCTCTCTTCTCTTCTTCTACTGCTACCTTACACATCCATAAGTGGGTGTCTTCATGCATCCATGAGGATCCTGATCCTATGGAATGCATAGATTCCGTATCATCTTTGGCTCTATGGATGGGATTCCATTGGATAGGGGGAACATCCCTATGAGAGTAATCTTTGAGATTCACTTTGGTCGTAACACCCAAGTGTTGCAGGTACAAAGAATTGGTTCCCCAATCCTGTACCACTTGCAACTGTCGCATAAAAGGTCGTCCTAAGATCATCTCATAGGCATGATTTTTGCTGAAGTCACATATGGCAAATGTGTGCTCAAATTCGACACCACAGGTGGTGAGAGTTATTCCTTCTAACAATCCTAGGGGTCTCTCTATGTGACCATCGGCCATCTGCAGTTTCATTCTCGTTGGCCTGAGTGCAGGTTTGCCCCAACGCTTCCATAGGGAAGTGGTGGCAATTGCAACTCCTGCACCTGAGTCCAAAATTGCCTTGGTGGTATACTCCTGGTAGGTAATGGGAAGATAGGTGTTCCCTTCTTCACCTTCACACATATCTCCTATCTTATCCAAGGGTATCTCTGGCACTCTCCTATGTGATCCTACCTGGGAACGAGGTTTTGCTATCTCTGGTATTTGTTTGGCTACATGTTTCCATAATTCAGGTTTAACCTTGAGTAGCTCTTCCAACTTGAGATTGCACTGCACTTTAGTATTTTTCACTACCTCTGTGTTCCTAGGTATGACTGAATCTTCGTTTCTTACCATGACTGTGGGAGTCCTCATACAAGTAGACTTGGCTTCCCATGGGCCCGTGAAGTGGGGTAATTCCTGTAAAGAATTAGACTCGAAGTCTAATCTTTCTTGAGATTGGGTGCTTTCGTGCTCCTCGTAAATGGATGGGATGTCTTGTGGGAATTGATCGTGTGCATCATCCACAAGTTCAATAGGAGGAGGGATTTCACTTTCTTTAGCCCATTTGTCTTCTTGAATCTCTCGTAGAAATTCTGGTGTGAATCGATTCATAGAAGAAGATGTGTCTGGCTCCGTAGAGTTAGGCACGTAGGCTTCAGGCACATAGGCTTTAGACACATAGGCTTTAGGCACATAGGCTTTCTGGGCAGGAAGACTTGCTCTTTCACTTGCTTTGTCTTTTAGTTGAGAGGTGGGTTTCTTTTCTGATTGTGCAATCAGCTTCTCTATTCTCTCTAACAGTCCATCAAAGTGCAACTGTGTCTTCGCTGAACTAGAGATGTTAAAGAGGCGACTGGCTTCAAACATGGTCTGAGCTAATTCCACCATCTTAGCACAAATTTTGGTTCGTTCTAACTCTAGTTCTGCTCTAGGGTAACACTTTTCATGATCAATTATGTTTGGCCCTCCTTGGATCCTGGCCTGATATGCTTTAAGCATCATATTAAGGTCCTCGGGAGTGGGATCTGCTAGGACTGATCCTACTCTTGGGGGTGGTGGGTTTAGGTGAGGCGGGTTGGATGGAGATGGTATGGAGGGTGGCGGAGGAGGTGATATGTGAGAGTTCGGTTGAGAGGTGAGCTCCACAACTTTGGCTTTTGTTTCTCTTATGCTTTCTTCTAATTCGTTCATTTTCTTTGCCCATTGTCTTTTCATTCTTTGACGGCTATCTCTCCAGGCTCTAGTCCTTTTCTTGGTTATGCTCCCAGTTTCACTAGCTTCTGGGTTCTTTTCGTGATCTACAGCTTGGTTTTGCTGCAATGCTTGAGCTCTAGTGACTACCTGTACTGGTGCGGTGGAAGTTACGCTCCCTGTGGAGTCTACCACTAATCCAACAACGTTGATAGGAGTGATTTTTGGCATGTTATTGGGATTTTTAGGGCAATCTCGTAAGAGATGCTCCTTCCCACACTCTTGGCAATAGCCTTGGATCGTCACTGACTGGGGTTGTGTAGGTGGAGGTAAGGGACAATCACAGATGAGGTGATCTCCCTGACATCTGTAACATGGTCCTCTAGGGAACGGGGGTCTTACCTGCCTAGGTTGAGGTCTAGGGTTGGGGTTTGCATACATGACATTTGTGTAATCTGATTCCCAACTAGGTTCATTTGGCTCTTCACTATAGTAGGACTCACCATGTTCAGGAGACTGCATGAAGTAAGCCTGGGGACTCTCAACATGCGTAGAATCGAAGCTATGGTCACTGGGATCACTTTCAGAAAGCAAGGGTGTTATGGGGACTATAGCTCTGTTTAGGTTTTCTTCTGCAGCTGCATACTTTACAGGGATCAAGTTGGATGGAGCTGGGGGTTGTTGGGCTAACACAGGCTGAGGTCTTTGCTGGGCTTGGTATTGTGGTTGGTAGGTTTGTTGAGGCCTAGCATACTGTTGTGGTTGGTATTGGTTCTGGTATCTGCCTTGTTGAGGGTATGGCTGAGGGTAGGTTTGCCTAACAGCTTGCTTGTTGTATGGGCAGTCTTGTGCTGTGTGATTTGTGTATCTTCGTTCTATAGTGCAGTACTGGCTACTAGGGTTCACTTGGGGTTGAGCCATAATAGGACATACATTCGCCATGTGGTCGCCACCACAAGTGTAGCATCTCTTCACAGGGGCAAATCTCGGAATTTGTTTGCTAGAGACACCTAATTTCTGAGCCACTTTCTCTGCAAGTTCCTCAATTGATGTGGATTGCGTGGAAGAGAGGCTAGAGGCACCATCAGAATCTTTGTAGATTTTGGAAAGCTCTAACTCCTCCCCTAGGTTATCCTCAATGTCAATGCACATGCGTACACACTCTTCTATGGTCCTAGGGTCTTTCAAGTACACATATGATCTTAATTTGGTACTTAGCAATCCATCCAAGAATAAAGCCACTTGCTTAGCTGGTGTGGGTAGCTCAGGGACAGGGCATCTTTCAAGATATTGCCTAAATCTCCTCCCTGCAAGTCTCACGGTCTCTTGAGGGGTTTGCTTGAAGCTATGAATCAATGAGGAGGTATTATGTCTTATGCCACTCTTAGAGAATTCAATAATGAAAGCCTCTAGGAGTTGATCTATGCTCCTGAACTGTCTCTCGTTTAGTGGCTGAAACCATGTCAGGGCAGTGTTCCTAAGGGTTAGACCAAAGGCATTGTACTGAGTGAATAGATCCTCTACTTGTTCAGCTCTCAGGACTTGCCTAAACTCAGCCACATGATCGTATGGATCTCCAGTGCCATCGAAGTAGTTCTTCATGGACTTAACTAGCTGAGTCGGTCTCAAAGTCCTTGTGTGCTCTCTAGGTTGTGGTAGAGGGAACTCATCCGCATTTCTTTGATTCCTGTGGGCTCTAAGTATCTCAGGTTCTACTCTATTCGTTTCCATCCTCGTTCGTTCTCTGCCCACTGGGTTGGCAAAGCTTACTTCTGGTCTATCTCTGCTTCTGTCTCTTTGCATTCCATGAGCTTGGGATGTTCCAGCTCCAGGGTTACCATAGGATACATTCGATCTTGGTTGGGGGAAAACGAATTCACCCTTCCAAGTGTAAGCATGCCTATCATGTTCTGTCACCACAAAGATCCTCTCCGAAGCGTGATCTAAGTAGGTCACTCTACCTGGGCTATCAGGATCCTTAAACTCATAGATCATGTTTGCTCCTATATCAGTTGGCTGATCAGGTTTGTACCTCCAAAAGACTTCGTCAGTCTCTCGATTGAGGAGCAACTCTATGCTCTTATTATCCTGGGGAATCCACTCTGGTGTGATAATTCTAGTGAGAACCGATTTGCCTCGAGGGGTTCTAGGTTCTACACCCATGTTTCCTTGCTCCAGGTCACCTAATTCTGCTTCTGGGATCACATTTCCAAATTCGTCCGTCCTATCTGGGTGACTGGTGACTACATATATGGTTCCTTCTTTGTCCGAGTATGCACCATTTTCAAACTTGACAGCTGGGTGCTCTTATCCAATGGATTGATCAGGATTCCTAATCTGTACCACAGATCTTCCTAGGCCGTCCTCATAGATGCTAGCACCTAATCGGTTGGTCCTAAGGTATTCCAACTGTGTTTTGTAAGGGCCTTCTACCCTGTGCAAGTATGGCACTCCTGTACTGCCTGTAGGTCTCTCCATACCTTGAGACATCTCGGATTCACTAGTCTCAGAACTTGGGTAGTATGAGTGGTGGCTCAACTGCTGGGCCCACGACCTAGCTGTGTGGTTGACACTAGCCTCTGAAGACCTAAGGCTTTGTCTCTCCCTTACTAGATGCCGTCCTGATCTAAGGTTCATATGCCTAGTTAAGTAGCCCGATTTTTGCCCAGAGTACAACCTCGTTGCAGATCAATTGGTATCAGTCACTTGATTTTTTTAGTTATTTATCGTGTTTAAGGTCTTGTCTGATATTACGTCGTCAGGAATACTTGAATGTTTTTCGTACTTTGAGGTTGATCGTTCCACGTTAAATTCTTTTCTTAATGGTCATCGCATCACAAAGAGATTATATTTAATCTTGGACTTGAGTGCATAGGTAGTCTTCAACTTGGTTGATGCCTATCGTTGCCCTAACTTACCTCTAGCACTATGCGTACTTAGCCTGAGCTAAAAAATGACAGAGGGAGTTGAGAATATTCCAACCTTTTGTTTCCTGCTTGGTTGCCCTTGAATGCCCAGGAAGTGTGTTCCCAAGCTTGCACTTACACTTGCTTAGAGCGCCTTTCGATGCTCTCAATAGATCTGTAAGAGTTCCAAAGTTAGCTTTAAGATTTAAATCCCAAGAACAAAACCAATGATTTTCATTTCTGAAGCATAAACTCTAATTTGCCTAGTGATTTTTAAGAAAACAATTCTAAAGACCCCTGACTTTGATCCCCCTGGGTATGGTCAACTTCAAAATACCCTATCTGATAATCAACGCATTATCTTTATAAAAAACAGTTGAGGGCGTGTAGTATATGCCACGAGCTTTCCAACAAGCCCTAGAGCTCAAAAAATGGATTTCGTATGAAAAAGTTATGACTGTTCAGGGTTTAGGGGGTTAAAACAGGATTCGATCTGGCTGACAGATCCTAGGATTTTCTCCCAATCACAAGTGTAGGAACCTCCAAAGTGCTAATGGATTGACTATTTTGCCCCAAAATTATCCCAATTTTGAACAAAAACCAAACCCTAATTTTTGGCCGAAAAGCCTATCAATCGCGATCGATAGGTCTGTCAATCGCGATTGACAGAGGTGTCCGTCGGGCCTGTCAGTCACGATGGACAGTGTCAATCGCGATCGACGGTGTCAATCGCGATCGACAGAGTCGATCGTGGCTGTCAATCGCGATCGACGGTATCAATCGCGATTGACACGTTTTCCAGATTTTTCGCCGAAATTTCAGTCAATCGAGGGCCTATCAGTCGCGATGGACACGTGGCTACGCGCAAAAGTCAATCAATCGTTGAATTTCAGTCAATCGCGATTGACGGTGTCAATCGCGATTGATAGAGGTGTCGGTCGTGGCTGTCGATCGCGATCGACGGTGTCAATCGCGATTGACAGGATCCTACGTGGCAGTCTGTCGGTCGTGAAGTCTGTCGATCGTGATCGACGGTGTCAATCGCGATTGACAGGGTCTGTCGGTCGCGATTGACAGTATCAATCGCGATTGACAGTATCAATCGCAATTGACAGTATCAATCGCGATTGACAGAGGCTGTCGGTCACGATTGACAGAAAAACTCGGGATTTTTCTACTGTTTTAGGTGATTTGGGATGTGCTCATCATGCTTGTGCTAGTGGTGTACTTTGTTTTACCAAATGATCGAATTTTCTGTCGATCGCGATCGACAGAGGCTGGCAACTGCGAGACAGATTCGACGATTTTCGTACCTGCGCAGCGTGCTGGAGGGGATGATGATGATGATACCTGCAAGAAACACAAGAAACATGCAAAAAACAGTGCAAGCAATATCGCTCTCTCGCTCTCTCTCACAAGTAGAATGAAGGAAATGAGGTGGAGATGGTGATATGATCAAAACTGAAGATTTTCGCGATGATGGAGATGGAGGTGGGAGATGGTGAAGATGATGATGGTGATAAAGATGGTGAAGAAAAAAAACAAGAAGATGGATGAAAGTGAAGAAAATACCTACAACTCCAACGTGTCAACTCTACGTCTTACCATCACACGCTCGTCCTCAAAGCTCGATCCCCGGCAACGGCGCCAAAATTTGGTGTAGCTCAGTGATGAGTAGCACCTCCTTTAATGTCAATCCGGGAAGACGTGAGGATGGTATGATGACCTCGAGCAAGTGGAGACACAAGTGCGTGAGTGAGAAGCACACAAACATGCACACACATACACACACACGCGCACACACAGTAAGACAAAGAGTGAGTAGCAATGGAGTTCTTAGATTACTTTCAAGAGCTCTTACAAGTTCGTTTCAATTACAATCTAATCTCAAAAATGAGCTCTCTAGCTCCTTTTATAGTTTTTGACTAGCTTTGGCCCTGTCCAGACCTAGTGTCCGGCCTAGTTAAAAATTAGGTTCCAGGGCTTATTTGAGGGCTTAAACGGAGTCTAAAAAATACGAAAATTGATATGTAGGTACTTCTAAGGCTCCTCAAGCTCGAGGACTCCTCGGCTTGCACAAAATGGAGCCACAAAAAGGTGAACATGGTATTTACAAGGGTTGTTAGTGATGAGAATCACTTTTAATTGGTGTAAGGGTTTGAAAAATTAAAGATTGCCTTAGTGCTAGATCTGCGTGAATGCTCATAATTGCTTCTCCATGAAGAAAATTATTGGCCTACTTGCCAAATCGTCGTTGACTCCCTTGTCTGCTGCTAACAATATATGCAGACAAGAAAAGGCAAAAAGCTTACTATGATGTTCATATTGAAGAGAAGGACTTACAAGAAGGAGATCTAGTTTTGGCATACACAGTACAAGAACATCAGAAAAAATTTCAGAAAAAAGGACATGGGCCTATATTATCCATCAAATAAGTAACAATGGAGCTATCCAACTAGCTAATATAGATGGAGAAATCATGCCAAATTTCATAAGTGGATGTAGAGTAAAAAGGTATGATCTTCCATTAACTGTTTCTGAATGGAGAAGAATACATCAAGCTCAAAATAGGAAAAAAGAAGAGGAAAACATTAGAAAGGAGGCTCAACAAGACGCAAAGGAAAGGATAAGAAAAAACAAAGATCTTAGAGAAGTAATTTTGTGTGAAACACCTCTAAGAGAAAGAGAACATTTGCCTGTTATAACAATGATTTTTCAGGATGAAATAATCAAAGTTTTGATAGATTCAGGTGCACAAGTAAATTTGATCAGTTCAGCTTTGTTGGATAAGTTTAACCTAAAAAGGACTAAAAGCAAAACATTTATCAAAACCTTAGAAGGACGGATAATACAAAGCATGTCTTCACCTTCTATTGAAATTAAGTTCAATGAAGAATATATGAGAATAGATTGTGAAGAATGGCCAGATCACATGATGACCGAGAAATTGATTTTGGGACAACCATGGCTAAAGCAAGGTAAAGTAATTTTGGATTTTGAAAAAATGAAGCTTAAGTTGACAGTAAATGACAAAAGGTTTTTAATGCTTTTGTGGAGTAATGAAGAACAGGAAGATCAAAAGGATATTCATGACTCAGACCTAGAAGGATTTACTTTTTCATTAGAAGATACAAAGGCATTACCAATACAACCACTTTATGATCAAGCTTCATTCAATTCAAAAATAGGAGAAAATTGAAGGAACAAAAGATGATGAAGAGACCGAAGAAAGGTGGCAACTATGGAATAGTCAGAAGCATCAAGGCATCAGAACAAGAAGAATGTGGAAACAAAGTACACACAAGCATTGCTCATCAAAACAAGTTCCCAGAACTAAATGGATATGGAAGCCAAAAAATTCCAAGAACAACCTATCAAAAGAAGATGGGTTTATCCCTAGAACAGGGTCAACAAGGATCAAATATTATTGGGTAAAACATCACATTTGATTCAATGGAAAAAGAACATGATTATCTGATATACATTCAAGATTTTTGATAAGAAAATCAGAGTGTTACAGAGAAGAATTTATGACATCTTGGAAATTATTTCAATTTGTTCTACCTTATCCTTTTTCTAAGAAGAGAAATAGGAGGGGAAGAAAGGAAGTGGAGAAAATTATTAAACAAAAAAGAAAGAGAAAAGAAGAAAAAATATTATTATTATTAAAAAAAAGAAGAGAGAGAAAAATTATCCATTTTTCTTTTATAATTCTTTTTAATTATATAAGTTATATAGCACAAGCAAGATATAGATGGTATTGTAGCAGGTGTCTATTTTTTTTATTTTATTCAAATTTTGTTTTCAATTTCTTATTTTTTTCAAATATTTCCTTTCTTTATAAAAGCTGACAGAAGAAAAGAGAGCACTAGACATCTTGCTACACATGTAATGATCACTTCAATTGAGTTTTTATCTGTGATACAAATAGGAAAGTCAAGAGTTCTTTAAGTCTTGTTTTCATTCATTTTCATTACATCTCAAGATTAATGTGATTTTATTTATGTTTCTTGAGACATGTGGGTGGAGTTTTTCTTTTGTGTGATGCTATATTTTCTCCAGAATGGTGAATCCCAAGGAACTACCAATCCATGATTTCAAAGCAGACTCAGTCACTCTGTCTAGAGGACATTGGTTCTTGGACAGTGAAGCTGCAATAGAAGAAGTGGAGCTAGAGTCTGATGAAGAGCGGGAAATTCTAGAAAAACAAAAGGTAGCCAAGGAACTCAAGGAAAATTTGGGTATCATTGGACTGCACATATTTACTGTAGGAGTTGGAGGTTACAAGTACACCATGCTATGCCAGGAATTTTACAAATTCCAAAGAATTTCAATCAATTACAAAAGATGGAAAGCAGTAGGAATACACAGGTTGTTGGATGAACCCTTATTCTTCATAGACTTTGAAAGAGTGGCATAGGTGATGAACAGTTTGCTGGAAGTTGGGAAGGGCAATGAGGCATATTTTAGGTGTACTGTCAAGAACAAAGAAAACCAAGAAGTGAACATTACTATAAAAGCAGAGCATATCAGGGCAGCTCTTTAGTTTTATAACATGGGAACCAAGTTGGACAACAGCTTTGTCAAGAAAAATAAATCTACATATGCAGGATATTCCAAATTTCCTGATTCTAAAGGAAAAGAGAATGAGGAGTATGCTATTAGAATGTTCTTGCAATACTTTTGTTTTCCAAAACTACCTAGATACACCATGCCACACAAACCAGTAACATTGATCATGTTCAATAATAAGGATAGAACCAAGCCTTTTGGAGTGATGGATGTAACTCCATACATACATGAGCAATTGAAGGAAGCAGCCAAACATTGGGAGCAAAAGAAGTACATGAATGGAGCTCAATTCTTAACAAGAATTATATATCATGTTCTAGGGATGGAGGATCAATTACAATTGGCTCCAGAAGCCCAATACTTCAGAAGGTTGATGACAGGAATCAAAAGTCCTTCTAGGATTATGTCTGTAAGAGAAGCAGAAGCCCAACCAAGCATGAGGGGAGCAGAAAGGAAAAGAAAGGGAGTCTCGGAAGAAGTCATTCCAGTAAAGAAATACAAGAAGAAGTGGAACACTATGAAGAGTTGCATGATCAGATAATGGCAGCAGAGACTGAGGAGATTTTTGTTAAAAAAGAAGTAGAATTATTGGCTTATTTCAAGGAGTTACAAGGTCCTCCTGAAACTAGGACCACAGTAGTAGTGAAGAAGAAGGTTCAGAAGAAACCTGTGCAGAAAAGGAAGTTGACCAAGAAAAATAAAGGAAAAGCAAAAGTAGAACCTGTACAAGGGATGGAGATAGAAAAAGTGTCAGTAGAAGAAAGAAAGCAAGAGGAATCCATTGTTATAGAAGAATCAAGAATGGACAAATCAAGAATAGCAGGCTCTTAACAATTCTCTTTAGATTCTGAGAGTGACATTGAAAACTTCTTGATTAAAAGTTTGAACTTATGAGTGCCTAGTACACCAAATGTGACAGTACAAACCTCTGAAAAGAATAAAACACCAGATGAATCGGGTGAAAAGCCACAAGGAAAACAAGTCCAAGAAGAAGTAGTAAAACAGGTTAGTCCTGGAGAAGAGAAAAGGTTACTAAAAGGTAAAGCAGTGATGAAGGAAGAGGAGATTGAAGCAAGGAAGGAGTTCAGTTGTGGATTAATAGACTCAGGGTTTAAGACTGTATGGACAAACCCTTCACATCAAACTTACTTCAAATTTAATGAGGACAAGCTCAAAACAGAAAAGGAAACTCAATTATGCAGTTCAGTGCACATGAAGGAAGACAAAGATCAAATCAAGGAAACATAGGAAGTAGAGGGAAAGAAGAATTTTCAAGAGGTCAAAGAAGGAAATATAGAAAAAGAAATAAACCAAAGTATACAAGACATACTTTATGATTTGAATCATAATGAGGAGTTTACAACCACAGAAGACCAGGGAAAAGAAGGAGACTTGGATCTCATGGATATAGATGAGCAAGAGGAAGAGGAAGGACAAAATGATTAGATAATCAATGATAAAATAAAGCCCTCTGTGGAGATTGATTCAATCCTAATTCATGATAAGGAAGTGCAGGAAAAGGAAGGACTTATCCTTGTAGAGGAAAAACAAGGAATGGAGAAAAAGAAGGCAGAAGAAAGGGAGATAATTAAAGAAACATCAGGACATGAGAAAAAGGAGGATCAGCCATTAGTGTATGAGGAAGATGTTGCAGAAAAAGAAGAAATGAAAACAGATAAGGGCTATGAAGAACAAAAGAACCGGCTCATAGAATATGAGGAAGAAGATGAAGAAGAGAATGACTGCAAAGAAGAAAATCAGATAGAAGTAAGACAAATGGAATTAGAAGCTGGGTTGGAAAGGATACCCAAGAATATAAGATCTGCTTGTAAAGTTATTATGAGCAATATAGAATAGTTCAGACCATCAAGTAGAAATATGATTATATCAAGAATGGTGGAAAAATTAGAATTTGTAAAAGGCAACAGAATCATTAATGAGCAAAAGAGAGAAAAAGAACAATTAGTAGAACAATTGAGGATTGTACAGGAGAGAAATGAGGAATTGACTAATAGAATAATTTCCTTGGAAGAATTGGAGGTTCAACAACAAAACAAAATTCAATATCTTGAAGAGAAGTGTGCAAAGCAGGTAGAGCATAGCAGCAAAATGGAATTGGAGCTGAAGAAAATTGAAGGAAGATATAGAACACTTCAGAGTTCATATCAAATTATGGTCAAAGTAAATGAAGAAATAAACAGCTTATTAATGGAAGAAGGCTAGATAAAAGAAGAGAGCAAGACTGTACAGGTAACACAAGATGAGAAGGAGGATTTGAATAAAGAAATTGTAAGGCTACAAGCAGAACTAAAGGAAGCTAAGGAGTTGGAAAAACAAGCCAGTGTACATGCTGCTACTTCAATGAGAGGATATAATAAGTTACATATGGATATAGAAAAAGAAAGAAGTGATTGGCAATTGAGTATAGAAAAAGAAAGAAATGAGTGGAAGTCAGAAAAAGAATTGTGGATCTCTCAAAATAGAAATTTAAGGATGATGGTGGAAGAGTTACAGACAAAATTGGAAAAGCCACAAAGCCAGGTTGAAGAACAGATAGAGACCACACAAGCAGAAGAGTATGAAGGGGGAGATGATAACAGGACTCAACATTTTGATGAACCAGAAAACAAAACACCAGTGGAGGAGTACTTAGAAGAGTTTGTTCAGAGACTTCTAACAGACAGAGAATCTAGAATGGAATTTATTAGGAAAATGCATAATGAATATGAGGAACAAATTGTTAATTTTGCTTTAAACAAAGGGATAAATCCTGATCAACACCATTGGGCAGCAGATGGCCTAGGTATACCCTTTTGCATGATTATTGAAAGCATTAAAAATTATCAGCTGGCAAGGGTGGGATTATCACCAAACAAGTATTTGGAATATGAAGAAGACATCAATGTGACAAAGGAATTATTTGAAAAATCCAATCCTAAATGGAGAAACAGGTGGTTGGATGCTAACAAAGAATGTAGAAAGATTTGGAAAGAGGCACCCATTCAGTTAAAAATCAATCTAGCTTATTGTCCAGTATCAAGGAGAAGGGATTGGAAATTCTTTTGAGAAAGAAGGAATGCAGGACAGATTCCATCAAAATGGTTGAATTTTCCAAAGATAGCAGGACCGAAAGCAGGAACATGGCCAACAAAGAAATATATGGTTGACACAGCAGAGTCTGTTATATCTACATATAAAGATGTCAATGACCCAGCTTGTATTCTATTGATCAGAGTAATGAGACTCATATTGGCATGTATAGAGACGTTTACAGATACAGATGTCATACCTCTAAATTACATTGGTTTTAATTCACCATCTGATGCTTTATTATTTGATTTCAGTGAAACCCCAGACAGGATCTGTTTAATGGCCTATTATAGCAAAATAATATTTTTTGGGTAGTCATTATCTCCACATTTTTGAAGATGCTTTTGATTATGGATTCTTTGAAAGAGAATCAGAAATCTTTGGAAATTTATCAGTAGTAACAAAGTCTCGACTTACAGCCTATGAAGCAGCATACACAGAATACCTAAAGAAAGATGTGATAGATAAACCAGAAGCAGCTGTACAATGGAGAAAAGCTCTATTTGAGATGGTGAATAATTTGAATATCACAGAAAGGAAAAGTCATGACTTATTGTCACAGGTATATCAAAGGAAAAAAAAATTAAGGAGGCTCTCACTATCTATCAGCAGGAAATTTTTTGTCACGAGTCAAAAAGTCTAGGAGGGGAAGAATGTTAGAAGAAGCATTTTTGAAGGGAAATTATTTGTAAAATGTCAAAAAATTGTAGAAATATTTATGCAAATAATGTAAAAATGAGGAAGAGTCTTCCTCATGTAAATTAGAATCATATGTATTTTTTCTAGAATTTTTGGAAGCTCTTTGATAGCATATTTTTAGATTAGAAGGGAAAAGGACCAAAAATCAAGTGTGAAAAGGGACACTTGAAAATGTATAAAAGATAATTTCCTCTATTTTGAGAGGGTTGGTTGTATTGTTTGTGCTATCCAAGTAATTTGAAGAGCTCTCCTTGCAAAAATCGTGTTTCTTCCTTTCAAGTACTTTCTTTAGATTTGTTGAGTCTATTCTATGTGTGATCCCTGCATATATCCTTCAAGGTTCTTTCATTCACATGAGCAAGTCTCTTATGCCACACTTCAAGCTCACTTAGGGTTTGAGACCCAAAGTTGAATAGAGCTATGTTCCTGGTTTCTCCTACTTCAAAAGTAAAGAGCCTACCATGCTTCTCATCTCGGGCTATCTTCTTGAAGCCTTGACATGGATCTTCCACAAAAGCTCCATGTTGGGTGAACCTAACTTGCAAGCCTTTTTCAACTATTTGGCCTACACTTATTAGGTTTTTAGTGATAGTGGGTACATAGAGAAACTTACTTAAAATGTTTGTCCTGCCATTGGAAGCTTTGACATTACCAATTTTCTCCACATTGTGCTTTGTGTCATCCCCTGTTTGCACTTCATGTCTATGCTTTGGACCTTCCAAATCAGATAGAAGAGCAATGTTGCCTGCAACATGATTCGAACATCTTGAATCTATATAGAACAAATGATCATCTTCTTTACCTTCTGTGTGGCTTAGATTCATGAGAAGCAATGAGTCTTCATGTGGTTGATCTTCTGAATAATTGTTGTAGTCTCTTCTATTATAGCTTCTATTGTTATTGTTGAAGTTGTGTCCACCTCTGCCTCTATTGCTGCCATATCCACCTCTTCCACTTCCTTTTTGGGTCTTCCCATTGAACCAACAATTCTGAGTGGTGTGGTTGGTCTTATCACATATGGCACAAGGATGAACATTCTGACCTTTGGCTTTGTCTTACTTTGGTCCTTTCTTCTTCCCTTTCCACTTGCTCTTGCTTGCAAAGTTGTCTTGGGAAGTCTCTTCTTCATCTTCTTCCTTCTTCTTGCCTTTCTGCTTCTTATCCTTCTTATCTGCATATAGAGCACTAGTTGAATTACCATGATAAGAGTTACCTTCCTTTATGCTATTGTTGGCTTCTTGATTGAAGATTTGTCCAAGAAAGATGTTGAAGTCTAGAGTTTGCACATCCATGATGAGATCATAAGCCATCGTGAAGGATTTCCATTGCTTATCACTTTGAATGCCTTTGAGAATTTGCCTCACGATGACCTCTTCTTCAATCAGCTCTCCAATGGATGCTAACAGATCTGCAACCTCCTTAACCTTGGTAACAAACTCTGTGATGGTTTGTTTAGGTGTCTTCTTCATTTCGTTGAACTCCTTCCAAAGATGATTCTTTCTTGCTTTGGTACTAGCAGAAAAGAAAGTCTCGAGGGCATCCCAAGTCTCTTGAGATGTCTTGCATCCTCTAATATGTGGTAATAGAAAGTCAAAGATAGAGTTCAGTATGTACGACCTTGCTTGAGCATCCCTTGCGGACCAAAGTAAGAGCTTATCTGTCTCCTCTTGTGTAGGTCCTCCTTTGGATCTTAAAATAGGCATAACTTCATCACCTGCTACAATTCCATAAAGATTTCTACCTTGCAAATAGGCCTCCATTCTGATTTGCCAAGCCGCATACTTGTGTCAATCAAGCTTCTCGATCATTGAGGGAAAGCTGTCACCCATCTTGATCTAGCTCTGATGCCACTGAAAGAACTTGGAGAAGCTTGTAGAAGGTAGAAAAGTGTGTTTCGAAGCGATGAAGTTTGGTCAAGCCAACCGGCACAAGACCAGCCGTTGAGCTTATGGAGACTCAAATAGACCTTATAGGCATGCACTAAGTGCAAAGAAACACACTATGTACTTTGGAGCATCAAGGAGAATGAGTCGATACAAAACAGATAGGTTCGCAGGTCGACTAGCTCAAAAACCTTACTATCTGTGGAAGAGACAATGAACTTCAAATGCCCATAGCGACCAGCGTGATTAAAATTAGAAAAACTCCTTTTATGGGAATGATAAACATAAGGTTGAGTGTATGGAATGCACAAAATTATAAGGAATAAGCAAAATATGCTATAGGAATGAATGTGACATTCACCGGTGATACTTCCTATTTTTCAGGAATATGCAGAGATTGACCCCGAGGCAGAAAAACTCAGATTTCTCCTAATCTGCTGAACCAAATGCTATGCAAATTTATAGGCATAAACTAGACACTTATACCTTTCCCATGAGTTATCTTGCACTCAATTTAGAGCTCTAGCAAGAGAGCAGCAGCCTCTGCAAGATTACTATTGGCGAAGAAGATGATGCAGAGAATTGAAGGAGCAAGACAATGATGGTCTCAAGTGTATGTATATTGCTTCCATGTAATGTACAAGTGATTTCAAGTCCTTATATAGCCTCTAGGAGTGTTCCACGACTTTTACAAGTTGAATTTGAATCCAAATGAAGGTGGGAATGGTTGTTGGAGGGAGTCAATTCACTTTCCTACAATCTATGAAAAGTGAAGATCTAGTTTGATCTACTTTTAGGTGATTTGATTTGCTTGATTGAATGCAACTTCAACCACCACAAATTCGTGGGATTTTGGCTCTATATTTCTACCTTTACATGTGTAAAGCTCAAGTCTTTTACAATGGTAAATGAGCCATCAAAAATTTCTCAAAAAATACAATAAATGAGCATAAGAAAAAAAACTCTCCAACGGATATTCTTTCGACGCGATAGCCTTTGATGTAGATCAAATTCACCTCAAGCATAGTGTAAGCTTGATGTTCCAACATCAAGAGAGAAATAACTTGCAGGTAACAGTTCAACAAAATGGGGTGGCAGAAAGGAGGAATAGAACATTGGTTGAATTTGCAAGAGCAATGTTAAAGAAAAAGAATTGCCCTAATTACCTTTGGGCTGAGGTTGTAAATACAACCACATATCGTGTGAATAGGTTACCATGTGCAGCTCTAAATGGAATGACCCCTTATGAAGCTTTATGGGGTAAGAAACCAACACTTGATCATTGTAAGGTGTTTGTA
Source organism: Ceratopteris richardii (assembly GCA_020310875.1). Classification (NCBI taxonomy): domain Eukaryota; kingdom Viridiplantae; phylum Streptophyta; class Polypodiopsida; order Polypodiales; family Pteridaceae; genus Ceratopteris; species Ceratopteris richardii. Next base: position 145,046,040 of record CM035413.1, read on the forward strand.
TCAATTGCCTATACTTATGTACCATCACAACTTAGACATAAGCTTCAAGCAAAGGCTGAAAAATATGTGTTTATTGGATATGATGAAAACCAGATGGGCTATAGGCTATGGAGTCCTCTAACCAAAAAAATTATTGTTTGCAGAGATGTGACATTTGATGAATAGAAGAGTTGGTATGCAGATAAAGAGTGTAATCTTGAAACATTGGAAGAAGAGGTAAGAAGAAGTGAAAGAGGTAAATCACACATGCAGGTAGATGGAGATGAAGATCATATTCAAGCAAGCACATCTAGGATTGGATCATACAGAAGGAATGAAGATGTACCTAGATTTGATGAAGAAGTATATCCAGATATACATGAAGAATGTGAACCAAGAAGATCAACCAGATTGAGGAAACAACCAACAAGGTATTCATATGACACTTCTTATTTGACTCAGAAAAACTATGCTTATATGGTTAAGGAAGATGAAGAACCTCAAAGCTATGATGAAGCAAAGGGTAAGAGACAATGGGAAGAAGCAATGAAGGAAGATTTTAATGCCCTTGAGGAGAACAAGACTTGGGAACTTGTTCCAAAACCTAACGGTAAGAAAGTGATTGGAAATAAATGGGTATATAAAATATAGAAGCATGGAGATGGAAGAATAGCCAGATACAAAGCTAGATTGGTTGTTTAAGGCTATGCTCAAACTCATGGCATACATTATGATGAGACATTCAATGCTGTAGCAAAGATGTCAACCATAAGGACAATCATTGCTATTGCAGCATCAAAAGGATGGACATTAAGTCAATTGGATATAAAGAATGCATTTTTGAATGGATATATATCAGATGAAGTCTACATGGAATAACCTCAAGGGTTTGAAGATTACAAGTATCCAAATTATGTTTGTAGATTGAGAAGAGCACTTTTTGGATTAAAGCAAGCTCCAAGAGCTTGGAACTATAAACTTGTGAAGTATCTTAATGAACTTGGATATCAAAGTTCAAAGGCAGATGCAAGTTTACTTATCAAGAGAACAGATGAAGGTATGATCTACATTTGTATTTATGTAGATGATATTATAATCACAGGTACTTCAAATGAAGGAATCAAGGAGTTGAAGAGATTACTTGAGAAGGAATTTAAGATAAGTGATCTATGAAAATTGTCATATTTTCTTGGAATGGAAATCACTTATGTAGATCATGGCATATATGTATCACAAGAAAGGTATCTTGTGAATCTTCTGAAGAAGTTTAACATGGACAATTTTAGAGAGGCATCAGCACCACTAGAGGTCAATCATAAATGCAGCAAATATGATGGTGCAGAGTTCAAAGATATGAGGAAGTATCAATATTTAGTGGGAAGTTTGATTTATGCTACACTAACAAGACTTGATCTTAGTTATGCAATGGGAGTTCTTTCTCAATTCATGCATTGTCCAAAGGATCCACATTGGATTGCAGGTCAAAGAGTTCTTAGATACATCAAAGGGACTTTGAAGGAAGGATTATATTATCCTTTTACATCAGATATAAGGTTGAGAGCATATAGTGACTCATATTGGGCAGGAAGTCAAGATGATATAAGGTCAACACATGGATATATGATATACATAGGAGATAAACTTGTGAGTTGGTGTTCAAAGAAACAACATACAATGGTTTTATCATCAACTGAAACTGAGTACAAAGGACTTGTGGAAGCAGCAAAAGAAGTGATATGGATGCAGACCTTGTTCAAAAGCTTGGACATTGATCAAGGTATACCTATCATACATGGAGATAATATGAGTTCATTGTATCTTGCAGCAAATCCTGTATTTCATGCAAGAACAAAGCACATAGAGATTCAATATCATTTCCTGAGAGAAAAGGTAATGGAGAAGGAGCTTGAAGTGGTATACACTTCTACAAAAGATCAGATTGCAGATATTATGACAAAGAGCTTGGATGGAGTGAAGACAAGCAGATTCATAGAAATGGCAGGAATAAAAGAGAAGTAGGATGTATGAAGAAGATAGAGAATGCTAATTAGTGGTTGAGGAGGAGTTGTTGGAGCATCACTCACTAATTAGACATGAACACATAAAGATATATGAAGAAAGAAGAAATACAAAGAGAAGTGGAAGCAAAGCATTCAAAAAATTAAGCTTAAGTGAAGGGACAAATTCACTCTTGTAATTTAGAGAAAAATTAAAATCTAGATTTGACATAAAACTCTAAAACTTATGATTTTAGGTCTAGGAGTATGTAGACTATATGTATATAAGTCAATTTGAGTTGAGAAACATATAGAAGAACTCAATTTGTAAGTCTTGTGTGAGTAGAGAAAAAGTTAGGTTTTTTGAGAGAGATGTTGAGGAAGAACTACTCAATATAGGAGATTTGTTCCATGGCTATGAGCAGAATGAAGCCAAGCCATTTTTTACACATCTTCTCTAACAGATAACACATGTTTGTGTAGAAGGATTTGGTCTAATTTCTCTTGTGTAGTGAATTCTAAGTAATTTCATATCAGTGTGAAAGTTAGTTGACAGTTACGAGTTCTCTGGTGCACTTTTCCCTGATCTTGTAATGGTCAGATCTCATAGTATAGTGTAGAGTTTTCCATGAGTGATAGCTCATTTTGAAGCTACTACCTTCAACTAAAATTGATCAAAAGATCTTTGGAAAAAGTGATGTGTACTCAGAGAAATGAGTCTAACAGTGAAGGTATGTCAAATCGATGAAGTCATTTTTAAGATTTCAAATATAGTTCAAATGTTGAAGTGATTTCAAAAGATTTTGAGGTTATTATTTGAAAGTTTTGCTTGGAATGTATTTCTTAGAACTAGGAAGAACTTATATTAGTAAATGATCAAAAGAATTTACAAAAATCAAGCTAGTACAGATCAGATTTGAAGCCATAAGAAAAGGCACAAATTCCTGAGAAGTAAACTTTTGAATTTCACTAAGTTTAGTCATGAAGTGTTCGAATTCAGAGTATTGCTAAGATAATGATGATTATGGAGGTGTTCTAATATCACTTTAGGTTATTTCCTGTGGTGTCTCATACACCAAAAAGTGGTATCAGAGAAGAAAGGTCCTCAAGAGTGAAAGGAGGTGTAGATACAAGAGGAATTGAAGAGTTCTTCATTGAAAAGATGAAAGCTGAGGTGTTCAACAATAAAAGACATCAAAGAAGCACTTTGAAGTTATTGTCAAGGGTAAAGATCTACAAAAGGTACCATACTTTCACCTTATACTCACAGGTTGCAATAGAAGCAAGAAGACTATGGCAGATCATGTGTCTATTGACAAATTGGACAGAGATAATTATCCTCCTTATGTAATGAGAATGGAGGCCTTACTTATGAGTACGGATTTAATGATATATTGTTGGTGCAAGGCAATCAACAATTGAAGTTTTGGGTGAAGAATTAAAGTCAAGGACTGAAGAAAAGACCAAGTCATGAAGCATGAAGGAAGTGCATATCCAGGAGATAAATATGTGTATATATATGTACATTATTTTAGAGTCAGTTCATCATATACTTTTGTATGGTCATGAGCTTGTAAATATTTGCCTATATATACAAAGAAAATGTCGGGGCAAATAGGAAAAAATGTGTTAGAATAAGTTTTGAGGAGAATTAGATGTCATTAGACCTTTTACAAGTGAGTAGAATCTCTCTCATTACTAAGATGTAAAATTTCTCAGAAATGGAAAAATGTTGCACACGATCTTTCTGTGTATTCTCCTTCTATGCTTGATCATTTCAAGAATCCTTTTTTAGATGTCTAAGTCCATAGTTAATGATTCTATGGTTAAAGTTTGGGAGCCTAATTGTAAACAGGCTCTGAGAAATATGAGTAGGAACATTCATATGTGAAGAAGTGTTCACTGTTTCCTGAAATAGGTGCAACATTTGATGCTAATGTTTTGGTCAGTTCTCCTTCCACAATGTAAATTTTTGAGCAAGCAAGCACTCAATCTTTAAGTTGGAATGTAAGCAACCTCTGGTTAAAAGCATTTGCATAAATAGGTTCTAGATTGAGAGAACTAAGTGGTAGAAGTTATAGGTGTCTAAATCGACTTCTGAGAAGAATAGTTTTAAACATAGGTCACTTGTTAAGCTCATTTCTCAAGATCTATTGAGTCTTTTGAAGTGATTTAACTTGGATGAGGTGCGCAAACTGTAGGCAACACCTTGTGCAAAGTCTTATCAAAAACTTTACACATTTGATAAGTCAATGAGAGAGATATGTGCAGCAGACTTTATGTGTAATCACCTTCTTCACAGTTTGATCAAAATTTTGATAATTGATTATTGATCCTCTAAAATTGGTGAATGTTTGGAGTTACTTTTGATATAGAGGTGCTCTAACTTCAAGAGTAGCTTGTTCTTTTGGGGATTAACACTCTCCATCAGTGGTATCAGAGCAGGAAGCATCACAATTGAAGAAAGGAGGATCTCGACTCTTGCAGTCATAAAGAATTCAACATCTGAAGGTTCAAAAGGTGAAAGCTTGAGGGCAAAGCTTGAGAAGAAAGTGATACGACATCAAGGAAGACAAAAGGAACATTATTCAAAGTAAAGGTATATCTATTACTCATAAAGTTTGAAGAATTCAATATACAGGTGAAGAAAGGATGGGAGGTTCTCTTCAGATATAGAAGTTGGATAGAGAGAACTATCCAGCATGGTCAATGAGGATGGAAGCTCATCTTATGAGCAAAGACTTGATAGCTTATATTAGAGGTGAAGAAGAAAAGCCTCAGTTCCGAGATCCTAGTGTTCCAACTAGGGAGGAATTATCAAAATTGAAGAATTCGATGAAGAAAGATGCTCAAGCTAGGAGCATTATCTATATGGCAATCAATGACTACTTGCTACCTCACATTAGAGGTCTTGAAAGTGCAAGTGATATATGGAATGCTTTGGAGGAGCATTTTCAAAACACCACAAAGTCAAGGAAGGCATCCTTGTGGGCACAATTTACCACTTTCAAGAAGAAGGCCTCTTAATCCATCTCAGACTATGTAACAAGGATGAAGGTCATTGCAGATGCATTAGGAGCAGTTGATGAAGACATTGAGGAGGATAAATTGGTAAGGCAAATCCTCACAGGTTTGAGAGGTGATGACAAATGGAAGCCATTCATTTTTCTACTGAATCGTCACTTGATCATTTTACTCCTGACTTAAATCAGTTGCTAGGACATATGTTAACCTTTGAGCAGGATGTCAAAGGTGAAGGTGACAAGAGTACAGGTCATGAAATGTATTGAAAGGATAAGAAGAAGAACATCAAAGGAAAGCAATAAGCAAATGAGGATGAAGGTACAACTAGCCAAGCTAACTTCCTAAGAGGAAGAGGAGGTGGCAAAGGTAGAGGAAGAGGCAGGAGTAATAAAGACGGAGTCAAGGCTTGCTGGATTTGTGGTAAGACAAATCACTTAGCTAAAGATTGTTGACATAATACTCAGAGTAATGGTGGATATAATCACAACTTTAACTCAAGAGGAAGAGGTGGCACAAATCAAAGAGGTAATTTCAGAGGTAGAGGTAGTAGAGGTTATTCTTGAAATGCAGGTAGAGGATTCCAAAGTCAACAATACAACAATACCTACTACAATTATGCTTCAGATCAGAAGGAGGATTCAACATTGATAATGAATGCAACTTGTGAAAGGCAAAGTGAAGACCAAAGAGTCTTCTACATTGACTCAGGGTGTAGCAATCACCTGAGTGGTAACATAGCTTTGATGACTGATTTGGAAAATAAGGTAACTAATCATGTAGTTCAAACAGGTGACAATACAAAGCACAATGTGAAGTCAATTGGATCAGTGAAGGCCAAGGATGGTAGTACTCTCTTGAGTAAGGTTTTGTATGTTCCTAGAATTCCTAAGAATTTGATAACTGTAGGAGAAATTGTTGAAAAAGGTTATGAAGTTAGGTTCACTAATGAAGGAGTGTTTGTGGAAGACCCTAGCAATGGGTATAAACAAATTGTTTCAGGGAAGAAAGAAGGAAGATTGTTCACATTGAAGATCCAAGGTAATGTTGGTCATGCCTTGTTCACTTATGGAGGACATAAGATCTCTGAGTTAGATCTTTGGCACAAGAGGCTTGGACATTTCAATGAAAGAGGTATCAAAGATATGGTTAATAATGGTGCAGTGCTTGGATTGCCTAATATTGCATGTCAACATATGACATACAGATGTTAGGCATGTCAATTAGGTAAGGCTCATAAGCAATCTTATTCCAAGCATGGTTTTATGTATTCAGAGAATCTTGAATTGGTACACACATATGTGGGGACCATCAAAGGATTTTAGTATCAATGGCTCAAGGTATTATGTGATTTATGTTGATGATGCTACTAGATGGATCACTATCTATGTGATCAAAGATAAGTTAGAGGTATTCAATACATTCAAACATTATCATGTGTATGCAGATAGTAGCTTGCTTGTCAAAGCAAGTGATGATGGATTCATTTACATGTGCATATATGTTGATGATATAATTCTTACAGGTACAGATGAGAAAGGCATTCAAAGCCTAAAGAAGCAAATGAAGAAAGAATTCAAGATCAGTGATTTGGGAGAGTTGTCATATTTCTTGGGCATGGAGATCTCATACACTCAACATGGAGTGTATGTAACGCAAGAAAGGTATTTGAAGAACTTGTTGATCAAGTTTAAGATGAATGATTGCAGGGTAGCACCTACTCCAATGGAAGTAAATCACAGAGTGAGCAGATATGGAGGAGAAGAGTTCATGGACATGAAGCTATATCAAAGTTTGGTTGGTAGTCTGATTTATGCTACTTTAACTAGGCCTGACTTGTCATATGCAGTTGGAGTTTTGTCTCAATTCATGCATTGTCCTAGGAAAGAACATTGGATTGCAGGACAAAGAGTGTTGAGGTACATTAAGGCTACACTCAAAGAGGGTTTGTATTATGGTTTTACATCAGATACAAACATCAAGATATATAGTGATGCAGATTGGGTAGGTAATCCTGATGATAGGAGATCAACATATGGATACTTGTGTTATGTGGGAGATAAGTTAATTTCTTGGTGTTCAAAGAAGCAACACATAGTTGCTTTATCATCCATAGAGGCTGAGTATAAAGGTATGGTGGAAGTTGCAAAGGAAGTGATATGGCTCAAGACTCTGATGAAGAGTTTTGACATCATTCAGAGTATACCCACTATTCATGGAGATAACATGAGTTCTTTGTATTTAGCTGCTAACCCTGTGTTTCATGCCAAGACTAAACACAATGAGATTCAGTATCACTTTCTAAGAGAGAAGGTGATGGATAAAGAGATTGAAGTCATACATACTTCAACAAAAGATCAGATAGCTGATATGCTAACCAAAAGCTTAGATGGACCAAAACTACAGAGATTCAAAGACATGGCAGGCATAAAGAAGATAGAGAAAACCTCAATTGATGATTGAGGGGAGCTGTTGGTGCAGGGCAATCAACAATTGAAGTTTTGGGTGAAGAATTAAAGTCAAGGACTGAAGAAAAGACCATGTCATGAAGCATGAAGGAAGTGCATATCCAGGAGATAAAGATGTGTATACATATGTACATTATTTTAGAGTCAGTTCATCATATACTTTTGTATGGTCATGAGCTTGTAAATATTTGCCTATATATACAAAGAAAATGTCAGGGCAAATAGGAGAAAATGTGTTAAATAAGTTTTGAGGAGAATTAGATGTCATTAGACCTTTTAGAAGTGATTAGAATCTCTCTCATTACTGAGATGTAAAATTTCTCAGAAATGGAAAAATGTTGCGCTCGATCTTTCTCTGTATCCTCCTTCTGTGCTTGATCATTTCAAGAATCCTTTTGTAGATGTCTAAGTCCATAGTTAATGAGTCTATGGTTAAATTTTGAGAGCCTAATTGTAAACAGGCTTTGAGAATTATGAGTAGGAACATTCATATGTGAAGAAGTGTTCATTGTTTCCTGAAACAGGCACAAAATTCGATGCTAATGTTTTGGTCAATTCTCCTTCCACAGTGTAAAGGTTTGAGCAAGCAAGCACTCAATCTTTACGTTGGAAGGTAAGCTACCTGTGTTTAAAAGCATTTGCATAAACGGGTTCTAGATTGAGAGAACCAAGTGGTAGAAGTTATAGGTCTCTGAATCGACTTCTCAGAAGAACAGTTTTAGACATAGGTGACTTGTTAAGCTCATTTCTCAAGATCTATTGAGTCTTTTGAAGGGATTTAACTTGGAAGAAGTGTGCAGACTATAGGCAACACCTTGTGCAAAGTTCTATAAAAAACGTTACACATTTGATAAGTCAATGAGAGAGATATGTGCAGCAGACTTTATGTGTAATCACCTTCTTCACAGTTTGATCAAAATTTTGATAATTGATTATTGATCCTCTAAAATTGGTGAATGTTTGGAGTTACGTTTGATATAGAGGTGCTCTAACTTCAAGAGTAGCTTGTTCTTTTGGGGATTAACACTCTCCATCATATATGTGAGAGATGAAGAAGAAAAGACTAAATTTGAAGATGAGAGTCAACCAAGGAAAGAAGAACTAGAAGCTTTGAAGTTATGGTAGAAGAGAGATGCAAGTGCAACGGCTTATATATACAATACTATCACAGATCATTTGTTACCACATATTAGAGGTTTAGAAACAGCTGAAGACATATGGAATGCTTTGGAAGATCACTTTCAAAATACTACTAAAGCTAGGAAGGCTAGCTTATGGTCACAGTTCACCTCATTTAAGAAGAAGCAAAGCCAGAGTATTAGTGATTATGTCACTAAGATGAAGGACTTGGTAGCTAGCCTTGGACCTATTGATGAGGATATTGAAGATCATAGGTTGATAGCACAATTGCTTGCAGGATTGAGAGGAGATGAAAGGTGGAAACCTTTTGTACTCTCAACTGAACTTTCATTAAATCATTATGTGCCAGAGTTAAATCAATTTCTCGGATCGATGCTTACATTTGAGCAAGATTTGAAATCAAATGGAGATAAAGGACATAGCTATGCTATGTATGCAAAGAATAAGAAGAAAAATGAGAAAGGTAAAGCAAAGGATGAAGAAGAGTTGACTACTCAAGCAAACTATGCAAGAGGAAGAGGTTTTGGTAGAGGTAAAGGTCGAGGAAATGGAAGAGGTAGAGGTAATCAGAACAATAACAAGAAGACATGCTGGATTTGTGGATTGAGCAATCATCTAGCTTATGATTGTTGGCATAATCAACAAGGATCAAATTTGAATCAAATTAATAATGGCAGAGGAAGAGGTGGAAGGTTTCAGAATCAATTTCAAAGATGATGACAAAATTCAAGAGGAAATTTTGGTAGAGGTGGTGGAAGAAATTGGAATCAGAATCAGTCCTTTAACACTACTTCTTACAACTATGCAAATGATACACAGAATGACAAACATACAACATTGATGATGAATTCAATAAGTGCATCAGAGAAGGAGGATCTCAAGGTATTCTATATTGACTGTGGTTGTTCAAATCATTTGTCAGGTAATATAGAATTATTATCAGAATTGGAAGAAGGTATTTCAAGTCATATAGTACAATAAGGTGACAATACAAAACATAATCTGCATTCAATTGGAAAATTGAAGTGCACGAGTGGAGTTGATTTGCTAACAAATGTTTTGTATGTCCCAACAATACCAAAGAATCTGATTAGTGTGGGACAAATAGTGGAGAAAGATTTTCAAGTCAGATTTACAAATGAAGGAGTATTTTTTGAAGATCCAGAGGATGGATAGAATCAAATTTCATATGGTAAGAGAAGGTAGACTTTCTACTCTTAAAGTGCAAGGGAATGTTGGTCAAGCTCTAATTACACATGGTGATAAAGTACTTACAGAGTTAGACCTCTAGCATAAGAGGTTAGGACACTTTAATGAAAAAGGAATTAAAACCATGGTGGACAATCAATCCATAATAGGGCCACCAAATGTAAAGAGCCAACATATGATCTACAAATGTGAAGCTTGCCAGATGGGAAAGGCACACAGGTTATCATTTCAGAAGAAAGGTTTCAAACATGATGGTTTGCTAGAGCTCATACATACAGATGTATGGGGACCAACAAAAGAAGGATCAATCAATGGTTCTAGGTATTATGTTCTTTTCATTGATGATGCTACAAGATGGATAATCATTTATGTTTTCAAGGAAAGATCAGAAGTATTTGGAGCCTTCAAACATTTTCATGCATATGCAGAAAGAGTTACAGGGCAAAAGCTCAAGAGGCTAAGGTTTGATGGAGGGGGAGAATACTTCTCCCAACAATTCAATGCTTATCTTTGGAATGCAGGTATCAAGAGAGAAATAACTTGCAGGTATACACCTCAACACAATGGGGTGGAAGAAAGGAGGAATAGAACATTGGTTGAATTTGCAAGAGCAATGTTAAAGGAAAAGAACTACCCTAATTACCTTTGGGCTGAGGCTATAAATATAGCCACATATCTTGTGAATAGGTTACCATGTGCAGCTCTAAATGGAATGACCCCTTATGAAGGTTGGTGGGGTAAGAAACCAACACTTGATCATTGTAAGGTGTTTGGGTCAATTGCCTATGCTTATGTACCATCACAACTTAGACATAAGCTTGAACCAAAGGCTGAATAATATGTGTTTATTGGATATGATGAAAAGCAGATGGGCTATAGGCTATGGAGTCCTCTAACCAAACAATTTATTGTTTCCAGAGATGTGACATTTGATGAATAGAAGAGTTGGTATGCAGATAAAGAGTGTAATCTTGACACATTTGAAGAAGAGGTAAGAAGAAGTGAAAGACGTAAATCACACACGCAGGTAGATGAAGATGAAGATCATATGCAAGTAAGCACATCTAGGATTGGATCATACAGAAGGAATGAAGATGTACCTAGATTTGATGAAGAAGTATATCGAGATATACATGAAGAATGTGAACCAAGAAGATCAACCAGACTAAGGAAACAACCAACAAGATATTCATATGACACTTCTTATTTCACTCAAAAAAACTATGCTTATATGGTTAAGGAAGATGAAGAACCTCAAAGCTATGATGAAGCAAAGGGTAAGAGACAATGGGAAGAAGCAATGAAGGAAGATTTTAATGCACTTGAGGAGAACAAGACTTGGGAACTTGTTCCAAAACCTAAAGGTAAGAAAGCGATTGGAAATAAATGGGTATATAAAACAAAGAAGCATGTAGATGGAAGAATAGCGAGATACGAAGCTAGATTGGTGGCTAAAGGCTATGCTCAAACTCATGGCATAGATTATGATGAGACATTCAGTCCTGTAGCAAAGGTGTCAACCATAAGGACAATCATTGCTATTGCAGCATCAAAAGGATGGACATTAAGTCAATTGGATATAAAGAATGCATTTTTGAATGGATATATATCAGATGAAGTTTACATGTAGCAACCTCAATGTTTTTAGATTACAAGTATCCAAATTATGTTTGCAAATTGAAAAGAGCACTTTATGGATTAAAGCAAGCTCCAAGAGCTTAGAACTATAGACTTGTGAAATATCTTAATGATCTTGGATATCAAAGTTCAAAGGCAGATGCAAGTTTACTTATCAAGAGAACAAATGAAGGTATGATCTACATTTGTATTTATGTA